>JANSTV010133037.1:0-17540 GCA_027564135.1 Lestremia cinerea
CTCAATGCCTCTTAACTTCAGTGATCAGACGAGAACTGGTGTATTGGACATGATATGATCGTTGCCGAAGGATGATGCTTATGTTGCCATCACTTCACTGGTATTTTTTTCGCGTTCGGGCTGAAACCTTCGAGGGCATCACCATTTATATTGGAATTTTACGAAAAAAAGAGACCTGCATCGATCAGACTGATCTGGTGTGTATTAGGCGTGTTATGATCACTGACGAATGGAGTCGTCTACTCGCAAATCACAAGACTGCTGACTCATTGCAATCGATATGATTGATTTCATCATGATCCGAATACCAGTTGATTCACTCGTCACCAATTCCTCATTAAATTTCAACCCATCTGCTTGCAGTAAATCCATTCAAGGAACAGATTTCAGTAATCGAAATTGGCGGACAACAAAAAATTAACACGGTGACATCGAATCGAATGAATAATAAATCCCCACAGCTTGCATCCACGCATGACGCGACACAATTTTATCGGCGATTTTCGGTAATGTGTCGAATGACGCACTAATTTGTTCTGACATCTGATAAACAAGCACCGATTTTTTCCACCAAAAAAATATCGTGGCAAATTCAAGTGGCAAATAAAAATCAAAGCAGTTTCCCAGAAAATTATCATGAATTATCGGTCGATAGATAAGCGCACTTCACGTGCTTCAAACTGTTATCCACTTAATAAGCAATTAGTTGCTACAATTTACTGGATTTGTGAACTTTCGGCAAAACTTGCGCCGCCAATTCAGCATTGCCTTCGAAACCAATTCGAAACTTTTCCTTGGTCCTGGCATTCAAAAGGGAATATTCGCAATTCAAGTGGGCGTTAATCACTTTGCTTCCTTTGCATTCAATTCGACACGAAATTGACACGCTGCTTGGCATCTACCCTCGAAACGGTCATATAATGCAATTTTCGCTCAGCCCCCGGCTATATTTTAGCTCGAACCAAAATAAACGAAAAATGATAAAACTGAGAAAAAAAATTAAATTTGGAAACATTGTTGAAACTCGCCAAGTGTTTCAAGCCGCAAATATTATTCAAAAAAAAAAAACAATCGAATTGTGGGCTATCATGCAGAGCCAGTGGACAAAAATTAATCTCATTATTTATTCGACCTCCCACCCAATTCTTGGAAATTACAATCACAATCCAACCGCATTATCGACCATATTATGGAAAATATGATGAAAATTAATCAGATTCTTTCCAATCAATAATTAATTGGAATTTTGGTGCATGCGTTGGCTCAACTGTCATCAAATGTGCGTACCTCAGTCCGAGTGACCAGCATCAAATACTCAGTATTTGTCGAGGCGCGAACGAATTGACATATCTGGTGTGAATGGAACAAAGCGTCATGACAGCAGGGCCTAACGAAAAAATAATTTTTTTCAAAAGCCATTCACAGAACTGAGTCGGAATTCAGCATTTGGCGGCCAAACCATTAATCACAAAATCGGCTTAATGATGATGTTAATTGCATTTGAATTCAAAATGCCGGGAAATGCTATGCGACCCGTTCTTAATGATCACTCACTTTGGTTTCTCACCATTTCGTCCAATGTCCTTTCGGTTCATTTCAACAATTTATGATTCAATTACGTGGTCATGTACCAATCATCGCTGATTGGTTTTTCTGAAAGCGATGCCTTGTTCCGCGCTGTTGGAAAACATTTTACTTTTGTTTTTATTGAATTTCTCGTTTGTTTTCCTCTCTTTTTTCCGGTCGTCCGCAGCGACTAGACATTTCACGCAAAACTCTGCCCGACGACAGCATTGGTGCAGCAGTGTTTTCTGCATTCAATCGAAAGCGTTGTGGCAGTGCCAATGCTGAAATTTTCGACCACAACAAACGGGCATTTTTTCATCGGCGACCGTGCTCCGGAGCAAGGTCGAAATATAGCATTAGGTGATGCGTCAATCAAAGCCCAAGCTGAAACAACAGTCATTCAACGGTTTACACGAATCGAAGCGGAAAATGGTGACCCTTCTTAAATGAATTAATTACTTAAGTGCATTTGCCCGCTTTTAAAACGACAGAAAAATTGAGAATCGAGAGCTGATGAGAAATCCGTAATGTCTTATCCCGGTCACATTGTGGAACGCAACAGATTGAATTTCTTTGAATTGTTTGCTGGATTCTTCGAGGGAATTCTCGATTAGACCGACACCCTGTTTTCTGCTTGGATAGTTTTTGTTTTCGCTCAGTCTGGTTGGTGCGCAACATTTCACTTGAATTTTTTTATTGAGAGAATCGAGGACGAACAATGACGTTTTTCATAATTCTAGTTAAACGATGCTACCAATGAACCATTAAAATATTTACAGAAAACCCATATTATCGACTGTTGTCTTGGGAATCATTCGTCGAAAACAGCAACAGCAAAAACATACTCTTCAGCTCAAACTGCAGTGGAAAATTTTCGTCAATATTAGCGCACCAAAAATGCTATGTGGCATTCAAATACCGCCAGCAACTATTCCTGCTTCTGAAGCTGGTCAACCGGAAGGAAGTTTTCGTTTCTTTATGCCTGTAAGCGTTTATCAATGACACCCCAAAACCCTGCCCATGATATTAATTTTGAAAGCGATTTGGTCTCCTACACTCAAGTCTCAGATCGTCTGAATGAAAAATACCTTTCTCGTTGGAAATATCAGAGTGTCAATTAGCCTGACATGAGAATCTCAGAGAAAAAAGTAACGTAAATCGTAGACTCCATTATTTGAAATGAATGAGAAACAAACAGAAAGCAGCCATCCGATATCCAAAAGCTGTGGCATTTTGACGCTTTTGCGATTCAAGCCAGAATGAAAAATACGGCGAATCAAAATGAAAACATCGAGAAAAAAAGGAAAAAACAAATAAAATACGAAAAAACAACGAAAACAAAATATCATGCAGCGTTCGTCATTGTCGTCGTCGCCTTGGTGTATGGCACCACAATACACACACACGCACACGGCCTCATTGCTGCTAATGCTCGTGCTGCCGTTCACCATTACTGTTGTTGTTGTTGCCGTGTGGTGCGTTGCTTGTTAACACTCTTTGCCATCATTCGAATTGAGTGTGTTTTCCGTTTCGGCTTCTATAAAAGAACGCAAAAGCTCTGCAGAATGTTTCAGATTATTGCTAGTTGTCACAGTTGATGGAGCTTGTTAAATGGATAGACCAACGACGCGTTCACATTAACATTTGGATTTTCCTCCGTTGATCGCTATTTTCGTGACCAATTTCAATAATTTAATGAATGGAAATCGCATTTTAATATTTTCATCCCATCGAATACACGTGGAATAATCGAATTACGGTGATTACATTCAAACCGGGTGATTTCATTTGGAAAAAGACTTGGTCGATTTTCGAGTGTGATTGAGCAAAGTGATTGGAATTGGCAAATTGTTTTTTTCACCTTTGAAAAATGACGGTTTGTGAGCGAAGAGGACATACCAATAGGAATTGGAAGAAAACCAATTTGAATTATTTGCAAATGCATAATCTCGTTTTCTGTGTGTTGTTCGTGATGCTGGTGACTCTTGTTCAGCAGAACCAAGCATTTTCAATCAAACGTAGTGCATCGCCCGAAAATAATTTAGACAATGCGGAAACGGATCTGGATAAATTGAATATCAACTACGATGAATATCCGGTAAGTTGCAATTCCTCTCGTATGATTGTGGAAAAGTCCGCTTCAGGGAAAATCCGCTTGATGGGATGAGAGCGATGTGGCGAAAAGATGCTTCCACAAAATTTACCTAAAAGACAATTCGGATAAATGAAGATCATTCCAAGAAAACGTGAGACCTTCAACCATCAACGATTGCTCTTGAACAGATTAGACAATTCACTGCAATAATATCGACTTGACCCCAAAAAGACTGACCCACATCCATCATTGAAAATGAATACTAAAATATGTTGGAAGCATTAAAAACGGTTGTGGTGACAATAAACTAACCCAATTCACATTAACATGACACTTGCACTCCAGTGAGCTCTAATCCAGTTGTTGTTTAACTGCTGCGCTTAGCCTATCGAGTAATCTAATCGATATTCATATTAAGTTCGCACCACAGAAGTGTCGCCTTCAACGACAAAAAAGAAAGAAAAAATAGCAAATGTTTCATCGGAAAGCATTTCAGGCGAATGCGAGGCATAGCTAATGGCTTTGCTTAATGCATTCGTATTATATTTTTAATGCACAAAGCGTTCCAGCAGAACGGAGCGAAAAGAGTAAAAAACGGTCGCAAACAATTTACCGAAAACAAATCCAACCCGCAGTGTCTCGATTGGCTACGACTTTTTTTTCTTTTTTTCAATCGAATGCGTGCCATTAGGCTAATGAACCGCACGAGCGCAAAACATATAAAGCGAAGACAGCAAATAAAAATAATAATTAAAAAAATAAATTATTTGGGATTAAATTGGTTTCAGGAACTTAACGAATGACATTCGTACCATTTTCTACCCAGGCACTCAACCATTTTCGATCCCAGGTGGATGTGCTGTCATTCGAAATGACAAAAGTATTAAATTTATTTTTTTCCTTTTTCAAAATCCTATTTGGTTCAAAGTTAAATGAAATGGCAGGATTTTCGGTGAAAAGAGGCGAAACAGAACTTTTCGCTTGCATCCATTCAGCTCGATTGGCGCCTAAGTCAAACAATAATTCAATTATCACTGAATGAAAACTTTGAACAAATAATAAGCTTTTTGTTTGCTTGGCGATTGCTTTGAAATGAGTTATCTTCGATTTCAATGTTGTCAAGTCTGTGAAGCGGGAAAGGGAGGACCCAGCACCTATAAATCGATTACAGCATGGATATTTATGAGAGTGCCGTTATTCAAATTATTTCATGCGCGTAGCTATTTAGGAGGGATTTTGAGTGGGGGTAGACTCGGCCACATATTGAGAGGCGCCAGGAGGCCAATGATGATTGAGTGGACAACGCTCTAGTGGTGCCAGCAAACATGCCGAGGGCGTGGGAATATGTAACTGTGGGATGGCTGGAAGGTACCAAATTGAGGGTTTTTTTATAACATTTTCGTAAGCTGCGGTAATGAGTTTGTGAAAGCCTAATAAACCGTCAATCCTAATTCTCAAATCCGTCTGCCACCAAAATCAAAGAGACGAGCTAACTGAATTGCACTCTAATCAACGGAGTAGATCGCTATTTTACCAACTCATGAATAAATTTGAAAGACAAACAAATGCCAGTAGCCAGCCGAAGATAGCAATTTATATTCGAAACTATGAATGACAGATCTATCAGCAATCTGCCGCAATTAATTAATTATTTACACTTTCGGATGATTGGCTAAATGAAATTCTGCAAGAAAATGCTCCACGTGAGTCATGTACAGTGCTGGGAAAATGACTCGGCAAAACTCGAAGACCGACGGCGGAATGGGATCAAAGCATTTCCCACTGGACCACGCAATTTCTGCCAGTTTAGTCGTTCATCTCGTTTCGGCAGCAAAATCAACATTCCGTTTCGAAACCATTTGTGGAATTGAATTGAATATTTTTCAAATAAATATTCTCTTATTTGAAAGCCGTGAGGTGTTTTGAATTGGAGGGCTTGCGACGGACTTGCAATCGCTTTATGCGCAACAGGTGAATTCACACGAGAATGAAATTGTGTGAAAGGCAAGGGGAGGCGTTGTGTCGAGGTGAATCAAATGAAATTGTAATGGTTTGAGTCGAAGCGAATTTTGTTACTCGAATTACATAGTGCCATACATCAGCGTATGATTCAGCTTTGAAGTCACCAAAGGGCGTGGGAAAAATGAATTTAATCTTCTTTGAAATTTTCTATCACACTCGTGGTTTCCAAGAAAGGCCCACAACAGCGTCCTCGAGATTAACTTTCAATTCGAGCTACTTATTTTGCTTATCTTATTGTCGTCTTCTTCGGATATTAACATGGACAAAGCAAGCTTCAAAAAACAACCACGAAGCCCTAGAAATCTTGACCAGAACCTCCACCTCTTTTCCATCACATTCACTTAACTTCAGTTAAATTCTCATAAACAACGCCAAAAGGAAGGACAAAGAAAATAGAAATGTCCTCAGCGTAACGAACCCATTTAAAAAGATTTCGGAACAATAAATTCAGCTCGATGCAATAAATATTAAAATAATTTTTTTCTCTGAAATGGAAAAAACACATGCCGCCCATTCAATCGCCGCTGTTATTGTGCCAGGAAAAATGAGCCAATTTAAAATGGGATTTTTTGCGACCAATTTCCATCATCCATTATCATGATTTGTCAACGGGAGTGTTACATCGACTGCTCTTTGTTTTCACGCGGATTTGAACGCAAATAAAATTCCATCGTTTTCGATGAGCAAACAATACCGGACCGCGAACTGTAATAAATTCAATCGCAGAAGAGAGGATTTTTTCATTGCTTTCAGCGAAAAGCTTGTCTGCAGTCTAGTGGCCCCTGCCGAGCTCTCACATGACAGAGCTTTCCTGGATTGCTAATTTATATTTTTTGTCGATTGTAGATGGTGGTGCCAAAGCGAGCAGCCATGCTCCTGGATCGTCTCATGGTTGCTTTACATCACGCTCTGGAGGACGGTGATTCTGATGGAGCCAGACGTCTGACCGAACTCTACGCAGCAAACCAACGAACTGGGCGGGCTCTAAAGACGCAAAAATTTGTCTACAAAAGTGAGTTAAATCTCCGAGGGGTCAGCAAAAGCCGCAACTCACCGCGATAATATTATGCTCTCAGGTGCAGATGCCGAGGAAATCCCAGACGACATGGAAACCCAAGTGGCTCAAAGACGACAATCAGGCTCGTATGACACGGTAACGAAATTACATGACATTTGAACGTTGTTGTCGTGATTTTTATCCCTTTCTTCTGCTGCGACGATTTCATTACGTGCCATTTCCGGCATCGATGACACTTCCGTTCGATGCATTGATAAAAACACACGAGGCAACACCACCGCACTTTTTACCTCCGTCCACACATCACCCCAACGTCGATTCGGCATCTTAAAATATTCATTTTTCCTCCTCTCTGCTCTATTTTTAGATGGGACTTCAACGAAGGGGACACGGCGAGGCGTTGACAGCAAACAAGAATCGAGTCTATTGGCGATGTTACTTCAATGCGGTCACCTGCTTTTAAGGATTTCTTCTAAGAGATTTTTCGAACAATCAAATCAAATCGAATCAATTCGTAATTTATTGAAAACAATTATTTATTTTTCGACTGTTTTAATTTTTTGTTATGGAAACCATTTTCGCATTGACGTCTCTGGAAAACTGGACATTTTACTCCAATGGGCAAATCTAACAATATTTTATATGTAAAACAATCATTCTGTAAATATTCTCAATTATTATCAACAATCATTTATGATTCAATTCTATCGTGTAATGAAATTCAAAAGCTTGATTAAACTTATATTCAAATAAAAATAAAACAAATGCTTCAATAAAATGGAATGCAGTTTCAATTGAATTCCCCAAGCAATCAACTGGTCAAAGGAGATATTTTGTTTTGAGAAGAGTCGCCCGTTGTAAATGCATCGACTTCAAGATAAAAAGAAATGCCGCACCGAAAAGGAGAACGAAAAAACAAACAATCATTCATTTTTTGTCCAAAAATGAAGTAAAAAAAGAAAGAGAAGGAGAAGAAAAAGACGCTACGTTTTGACAAAAATTCCAACGGAAGCGGCCCCTAATCACCAAAGAAATACGAACCTAACCGTCTGTGACATTCCTAGCGCGTACGAGCCAAACGTACAATTACCAGTTCAAAGCAAAGCTAATTGCCCGTTCCGTCCATAGTTTCCATTTCGCATATTCCCCGTCAAAAAGCTTCCACAAAAGCACAAAGTACAATTGAAACGAGCAAAGTTGCGCAAAGCTGAGATCCATTGTCGATGTTTCGAAATCGACGGAGATTCAAGTCTCCGCTTATTTCGAATCTGAGCTTTCCATTTCGCAACACCGTCGACCGTCGCACGTGTCTGATTCCATTCAGATTTGCGTCGCGTCTTATCGAATAACGATGTTATCATCCGCTAAGCGCGGTATTGTCTTTCTTCCCTCGTAAGTGACGTCATGCCCCTTTGGCAGTTTTCGACGTGATGTGCCATTGCAGGGCGACAGACGTCAAAGCGAAATCGCTCTTCGAAGCATTTTCAACTTTTCTCATTGCCAGCAATTTTTAACTCGCACCGCAGAGAGACCACAGGAAACAAAAAGTGGGGAAAACCCGCTTCGCATAATGAAAAAAAAAACAAAACCGCAAAGAAATAATGAATTGAAAGTTCCCAATAATCGCCCAATCATAATCGCGACGCTGACAGACATCGGGCAAAAGTTTTGCCAAGAAAGACAACTTGTTGAACAGACGCGATAGGACACCCGGTGGTAATCAATCATTTCGAATAAACACGATTTTTTGGTTGTCAATCAATTTTCTCTTAATTACGCATTCAACGCTCACACAAATCAAAAAAGAAAATGGAATCGAAAAATTGTCAACGGTAAATGATCGGACAGTATCACCGTTGCGTAGGTTTGTCCCAAGTAAAATATGTGGATTAGTTTATTCAAATGAAAATATCGTCTATAGATTTAGATATGCGATTTATGTAAATGAATTGATTAGATTAGAGTCGAACATTGGTTGCGAAGCGTTCGTCAATCGCATTTTCCGACGACGCCCTTGCCGTCATCGATATTGATATTGCAATATTGCTGTTGGCTTCGTTACCGGCATCATCTTCGTCGAACAAACCCGATACGATACGATTTTTTTGTCTGCTTTCCTTTTATTCCTTCTGTCGCTCCTCAGTCAGTCAAATAAAGCTACTTCAAAAGGATCCGCACCTCGCATGCTTCGTCCCTATCGGGTATGGCTTCGATTAATATTCAACCTACACGAAACCATCACCCGTTCATAACATAATCATAAAAGTTTCCACCAACTTATGCAACCCAATGATGCTAGTGGAGGACATAGTGATCACGTGAAGGGACCGAGGATACTCTGGAACATCTCTTGGCGATTAAATACAATCTCATTTCCATTTGATGATATATAATTGCTTGGACAAATTCATCCGGGATTTTCACGTGCTGATTCGTCCATCTTGACGCAGACGCGATTATTTTCGATGAAACAACCGACGAAAGTAAGACCAAACAATTACAACAAAACTGCGATTGTTTGTTCATCCAAATCAACGGCGGGTATTGTTGTTTGCTTTATAATTCCATTAAAGCGACAATGGTAATTGTTTGAATGGCCTTTTCCGAGATTCGTAACGAAATCATTCGTCATGACTGAAAGTTCCTTTTTCCTACTTTTTTTGTTTATTTTTTCCTATGGCTTCGGTGTTTTCAGAGCATTCATTCGAAAGTGTAATATTGCGAATTGAACAAAACGACCCGAAAAAGCATCAATTTCATCCACTTGTGTTCAATGTGATCGGAGTGGCATCGCCAAAATTAGTCTTGTCGCCCCTCAAAAATACAACCACTTTTGGTACATTTTCATCAATTGTCCGCCATTCAAGCGGATGAATTTCGAAAAAGGCACCCATTTCGTACATCAGGCGGAAGAAACCGGTAACAATAACAAACGTCGCATATTTGTCTTGTTTTAAAATGCATTTATGTTGCTCCGAAGACTGGTTGTGAGAATGAAAAATATTTTTCTTTGATTATACTGAAATCATACAACTGGCATTTCGATAAACATGGGATGTGTGCGATGTAGGCGATCCGCGTGTTTATTTCAAACATAGCGTAAATGTGATGGGGTAAATCGTCGTCTTATCAATCATTTTGAGCCGAAAGATGAAGCAGCGACAGTACGCGCGATTATGAAAGGGTGGAAGATTCAGCTTGGGGTATATCGGATCAGCGATGTGGCAAAAAGAAAACGTAGGGGACAGAATGGACATTGGGAAAGGTGAAAAATCATTCGAAAACAGACGTCCACCATAAAAGGTATCTGCCTCGAAATGGACTTCCTTCATCGCTTAATTCAATTGGACAAATGGAACATGTGTCTCATTCGTTTTGACCTTCACATCAGCGAGCCGGTTTGTGAACGATGAAATGGCATTTTATGGCTCGTTCAAGGCCCACTGGATGCCAGAAACTGCCCACTTCGTGGGCGGTATGCGTTCTGAACTAATCGACTTATCAACAAAACTCGTCACATTATCAACCTCTTACTATAATCAAAATGTCAAACGCCTCGTCCATTTCGGCCGTTGAATGATTTATTTATTGAAATATGCTCAAAAAAAACAATAATAAAATTGTGGGCAAAATAGAAAATTAAATATTTATAATAAAAATGAAAAAGAAAAAATTAAAAAAATCCACGAAACCCATTGAGATCGGAGCAAAGTTTCAAAAGTGACCGAACCATTGCAAGCAAGAAAAAAGGATGAATGCTTCAAGCGGTGAAATTGGACGAAATAGCTTATCGTTTTTATAATTTCATTTCGTTGGATTGTTCATCATTGGATGTTGATGGAATAGTTTGTAACACAATTTTTCTTGTGGAAAAGTTATCGGGTTGCATCAACATCACTTTGAATTGATATTAAAAGTTTTATTGAGAGCATAAAAACAGCACACAAAAAACATAAATGTAAGAGAGAAAGAAAAGAACTTGAGAAAAGGTTTCAATTGAAAGACAAATAAAAAAAAAACGGGTGATGCGGTAACAATTTCGAATATTCATGCATAATTCGTTGGAAAGTCAGTTGTCGATTAGCACATCATTGGCTGAAAGATTGTCTGTCGATGATGGCCTCAAACCTCAAAGACGGCTGAATGTCACACACTGAAATGGGAGTTGTCCTTCGGCAAATCGATCGTGCAGCTCATCAAAATTGGATATGAAATCATTTGCATGGTGCCGTAATTAAGATGTCATCTTTGTCAACATTTAGCAACGGTTGATCCTTTCGGACCGAATATCTGCCACTTTGAGGTCACAAACGCTCAGTTCATCTACCCAGTCCTTTCAAGACAGGTGAATTTGATGTAATTAGTGCTTTGGACAGTGGTCGCAAGAATAATAGCCAGGTGGGCGGGTGTAGCTGGCCATACCTTAAATTTTATGACGTATTTCACCTCTGCGACGGAGGGGAACCCACACCATGACCGTCGAGGAAGTCGTTCAAACACCAAAAATGAACAGCAGGCTAGCGAATGCGGCGTTATCTGTTTCCAAAGAATCGCCACCGGTCAAATACTGCGTAACAGGAACAACGAAACGCTGGGGTGGAGGCAACGAGCGAATTGATGATTATGAAATTCAATATGAGAAAAAAAAAATTCAATTCTGTGTAAAAACGTCATTTGCTGCTCCGAGTACGTCGCATTACATTCCAAACAAGAAAACGATTATTCAAACTGATGAACAGAACGATGTAGTGATACGTCACCATGGATTATCCGTGGTCGGTCAGAAAGCTTAAAAGCTTGAATATCTCAAGTGATTTATTCGTTGTGAGTCCGAAAAATGTTTGTCATCGTGGAAGAACCACCGCCACCATTATCCGGACGACGTCAAACATAATCATCGTTTATTAAACACAATTTTCGTTTGAGTCCATCGTCGGGCGGTGTGACATCCGAGCGAAATTTTTGAATGAAAAATCGAGGCGCACCTCAAACGCACACACAGTTCCGAATGTGTGTTGGTGTCAAAACATGTTTTGGAGTCGCCCCGAAATGGCAATGATTTGATGAAATTCTCCGGTCGAGCTGAACTGTCTTGGTCACCCTTCGGCTGTTCCTGTGGTGCCGATGAGCAAAAAGATCATAATTTTTGGTTGAAGCAACATTTAACACCTAATCTTTACAGCGTCGTCAACTACATGCACATTAACCCAAGCTCGCAAACACCATCAACGCCCAACATCCACTGGGATCATCCATCCATTGTGCGTACGAATGGAACCACAACCATCCGCAATCCATCCTTCGTTCGTCTCCGGCAAGCTTGCATCCTCGTTTTGCCACTGTTGACGCGAATGGACGGAGCAGCGTTTCACATGCGATCCACCACTGAGTATATATAAATTGATTCCTCGCTCGACGATTCGCCAAGTGTTGCGGAGACATTCAAACGGTGAAGTTGTGCTTTGAATCAAGTGACATCAACCGATTTCAATCCAAAGTCTTTGAATATTTTTGCGTTCAGTTGAAACCCTCAAATCGCTGCTGTTTGTTTCCCAATTTTTTCTTGTTTTGCCTCGAATAAATTGTGGTCATTTTCATTCGAAACAAAAGAAGAAGGATTTTCTTTTTCTTGAGGAATTCTCGAGAAATTTTGGTAGATTTTGCTCGATTTTGGTAGTTATTTGAACAGGATTGATGTGAGTATTAATTAATTAAGTTTACAGATTTTCGATTCGAAGGGCCCAAAGGGAAATTCTCCTACGGTTTTCTCTATTTTCATTTTGTTCGTTGTGGATTTTGTGGTTTGAGTTTGGGGACTTCCTTTTGCTTGCTCTCAGTTTTTGATTACGCCCATCTCTGCTTTTCCTCGAACTTATTTTCATCTTGAAATTTGCCCTTCGACAGCAGATTTGAATCTCGAACGGAGAAACGAGAGTAATCGAATCAACAAGAAAAAAAGTTGAAAACAACATAATTAGGATAATAATATTCCTTTGGAGAAATCAATTACCCTTGCGCGCTCCGGATTTTCAGGATTTGATGAAAATTACGAAACAATCGTCACGTTACAAACTCGATCAAGGCCCCAGACGAGTGTCGATCGGTTGCACAATCATTAGGCAATCATTTCACAGAAGCACGAGTTAATCATTTGGAAAAATTAATTACGAAATCAAATTAAAACTAAATTGGCTGGTGGTTAATTTAATTCCCCGAACGGGCGAGCATTGATGTTTGTCTCGATGGTTTCATTACGTGAAAGTTAAACATATTTTGTTTACAATTCGGCATGTTTGCTGACGCGGCTCGGTGGAATTGGTGGAACCGGAAGGAAACTTATTCAATTTTCAAATTGGTTATTCTAGCTCGATTCGGCCGTTTGATCAATATAATTAGTGACGTTTTTCGACTACTGCCGCGAGGCATGGTCTGCTCAATCGTCTACTTTCTAGTCAACCTCTTCGCAGTCTGCTTTCTGAACAGAAGTTTCCTTGGAGAATATCCTCAAAATTCCTGCCAAATTCGTGTGGGGAATGCAAGGCCAGATGTTCTGAATTTCTTTCCAAAACCCCATGTAGAATCGTCATTTCAAGACCAAGTAAACCGGAAAAAGTGGTAACATTCCCCAAGCTCATTTCAAACAATAAACATAGTGCTCCGAATTCTACCATTCGTAATGCAACGCAACCGTTCAAGCTTGCAATTCAGTATGTCTGCCACCGAAAAGAGAAAATGGCAAATTTTTCTTGCGAGCTTCAAACAAGGAATATCGGAAAAGAATTTTGAAAAAATCACCGTTGGAATTTGTTGGTTGAACCAACAGAATCAGGTTAAATTCCTTTTAAATTGCACTCTCGATGCAACCGACCCTTTCTCTCGCGAGAAGCAACTGCAATGAGGATAGCTTTGTGTCACATTTTGCGCTTAACGAACCAAAAACTTTGATAATCGTCAACCGTAACGAGTGATCAGAATGACGAGCGCGAACCTGGGCGTCCTAAGCGAAATGTCTACCCTGGCCGAGTCTGCTTTTCCTCACGAATCTCAATTACACAAGGAATTTCTCATCAACGCAAAAATCGCCACAAGCATCAACCACCGACCGAAACAGACGGCTGAAATAAAAGAAATATTCTCATTGAAATCGGAGATTTGCCATTGCTCGCAAGAAATATGTAAATGAATACCATTTGATGACGAAGTAAATCAGCAGCTTGGTCCCGATTCGAAATTAAAAATATCATTTTCAGGCTGTTATTGGGGCGAAGATGGTGTTTTCATTGTGGCCCCACAAACCATTCTCATTTCGTCGATGTAAATTATTTACCCTTCGGCCGTTGGTTGCAGCCAGTCCACATCACACGAAAGCTCCGTTTCGAATGTAATTCTATTGTTTGGTTTTTTTCCGGGGAAATTCTGTGCGTTTATTTTTCAAAATCAAAAGGACTCTCGGCTGCTGCGTGAATTGAATGCAGAACGAACCCAACCCATCGTAAATATGCCGTGGAAAATGACACGGAGCTTCAAGTGCTGCGAAATTGAAGAGCTTTGAAAATCATACACCTGTTTGCTTGTCTATCACACAGCTCTTAACAGCTTTTCAGTCGACGCATTGAGTTCCCGTTTCGAAGTAAACAACCAGCACCGCCCTGCACGATGTTTAAATATCAATTTCCTTATCATTTTCATCCAGGAATTGAGGTGTATGACTTAATTTGGATGAAACAAAATCCAAATTTGAAAAGTTTGTTGACGGAAAGTGAAGAGCATTCGCGAAATGTCGTGAATATGTATTCGACGAGGGTTTGGGGGAAACACTTTGAATGTCACGCATTCAGGAGGTCTGGGTTGCATCTGTTGGTTCAATTCCCACATTACATCCATCCTCCTGGCTTGATTCGGAAAACAAAGGGGAATATGCACGCATGAGTTCACTGCATCGCATTTAGAATGTGGCCGTTAGCTGAATCTGCGGTTATGAATTACAATCGACGGTTTCCATCGCTCTCATCTGAATTCATTTTCATTTAATTGAACCCTCGATAATCGTTTGGTGGTCAGGCGTTTCTCTCTCGACTCAACCTCAGTCGAGCTCGTCGTAACTGTAATGGAGCATTTCGATCCCATTAAGCACGTTTGAAAGATGCATGCATGTTAATGTTTCACCGAAATAACACAAAAAACCATTGCTGAATGACTGCCCCGTCCGCTGATGGAAATGAAATACAAACAGTGTAATCCGCCTCAGAAAATAAAATATGCAAATTGTACGGTGCCCGAAAAGTAACATTTCTGCATAATGAAACACCAGTTGCATCTGGCAATGCATTTAGCACATCATTTCCTCGCACAAAGCGCTCCGCCCACTTGAACCGAGTGCATCCTGCCACCGGCAGCTGTACTCGGTTCAACAATTATTCCATCGTTCGAATGACAATGTGGATAAAGCACCTAGCACTTGGCGACAAGTGCGGTTAGGCCAAGCCAGTTGTCATTGATGTCCTTTCAAATCAGGTTATGGCTGTTGTGACCGGAATCGTGTGGTGTTGTATAAACATTGCTGAGAGGATATTATTCGAGTTGGCTTCGTGCGGAAGAGTGAAATTATCGTTACGATTCTGTTGCTGGTGAAGCGTTTCGGCCATTAAGCGCTTTTGGTGAATGGAAGAAAATATATGGTTTCACTCAGATTAACGCTCTCATTGTGTTGTCAACGATCAACTCGTCAAATGTCATTGGCGCCAATAAAATTCACAATTATTAATTCGCTTCGAGTTTTATTTTCGCCCACAGTGGCTCTGGCTCTGTCAGATGAAGTACGTCGAATGCCTTCGCAACTTCCATGCAATCTCTCTTGCAACAAGTGGCAGCTTGGGGCAACATTTGCTTCTGCAACAGGTCTGGGGAAATTCTTGAGGGATAAGGCAGATATGAGGGCGGAAATCGACTTATTTACTGGGACTGTCAGACAGCTTTTAGATTCTCTGCGGAAAATGATTCTGGAAATTCGTGAAGAAGTTTACGAAAATCGATGGTTACAGCGGGAGGAAATTAGTGGAAAATTTAATTAAATCATTAAATTGTCTTTGTGGATTACTTTATCAAACCCATCTTCGAGGAATCGTTCGGCGTCAAAGCTTACGCTACGACACCAGTTTACAAGCATTTAATGAGAATGGTCTTTGGAAGAATGAGTTTGGTGAAGTGATCGATTAGCACACATCAAAGTTGCTTTTCGTTTAATTTCAGTGAAATCTCGATAATGGGATTGCAAAACAATGCCCCTACCTTCATTCAGCAATGCCATTCAAGCGGATAATGAGTGAGCGTATGTGACCGAGGGGTAGCTCACAAACTCAAGCTTGAAAGAATTCGCTCGGAAGATTTATTTTCACTTTTGAGAAAGAAAATCAAGTAGTACGGAAATAAACTTTTTGGTCAAAAAGATGGAAGCTATCATACAAATTTGGATCAGAACGGGAATTATTTGGTGGCTAGAACTTGAAATGGGCTCGATTTATTTTGGAATTCAAGTGAAGAATTCATGCCAACATAAACATCATCCTTCGGCAACGATCATATCATGTCCAATACACCAGTTCTCGTCTGATCACTGAAGTTAAGAGGCATTTTGCGGTACTTGGATGGGTGACCGCTTGGGAACACCGCGTGTCGTTGGCACCTTTTTTCAAACAATTTTCGTGTGATTCATTTCTCTCAGTTTTTTCCATTAAAATAATTCTTTTCTGACAATTGAAAATCATGAATATTATTCAATTAGTCTCAATTCTGTGCACATCCCCTCACATGTGACGTATATTTTGTTTCGAATGTTGAACGCGCAAGTTCTTTGATTAATCTGCGATGGCAGAAAAAAATGAGCAAATCCAACGAAAAAATGACGGAATAATCTGATTTAAAATTCCGTTTGCGTGCAAACGATTCGTTCCATTGAATCTGACGAGCTTACTCACACAGGTATTATCATCAGATGAGGCAGCGTTTACAAGGCATTTATCAAGGCCTCGGGCGTATTCGCATGTACTGGAATCGCATTATCTAAATATGCTTTCATATATTTATATTTTTTATTGTTTCGGAACGTCGCAGCTATTTTATGCAAACCAAATCAAAACCCACCGAAATTTGAGGCAAATCCAGGATATGCTTGATTTATCGGATTAAGCAGTCGGCATTGTAGACAATCGCATCAATCGATTTTTAGAAAGCAGCATGCTTTTAGATACGCTGATTGATGACCTACACGGTGGCATTTAGCAAAATGTCGTTTCTCGAAGCATCGTAAATTCTGATGGCTTTGTCTCGATTTCTGCAAAAGGTTGAACCATAAAACGGCTAATCGATCAAACAGAAAGGATTTGCCAAAGACCTCGTGTCCCGCCAACGCCACGAGCTGCGAGAGGTCGATACACCCCAACAGCTTCATTCACTGCATCAATTTGTGCTGATGCGGGCAATTCAATGAATAACATAATCAACTCATTTAAATTCCTTTCACACGTGATTTGTCTGCACGAAACCGCCGCCACCGTCGCTACCAACTAAAATCAACTTCAGCTCGCGGCAAAAGGGAAACTTTGTGAGAAACTTTTCCATTAAGAAACACAGTGGTCAAGTCAAATTAAAACCCCTACCATTTCGAAATGAATGCGCAATTTTTCGGAAGAGAAATTCTTCGTTCGTGTCCAGCCGGTCATCTTGCCCCGCGCCGGCAAAACAGTAATGGACTAATTGAAATCCATTTGGCATTGCGACAAGGGCGAGCAAACCACTTGCTGCTTTCAACAGAAGCGAATGTACGTACTTGTTCACCTCAAC
>JANSTV010133148.1:0-17538 GCA_027564135.1 Lestremia cinerea
CGCTGTAGACGCATTCCATGTACACATTTCTATCTATTCGCATTGCGCTATTATGTGATGGAGGTCATTGATATAGCTGTCGGTACAGTTGAATTTACCTTCTATTTTTGTTGTTTTTTTTTTATTATTTCCTAAATTGGCTCTCTGTAGGAATAAACGTGGAAGCTCTTTCTTTCATTTTTCAATTCATTTGTTTGAGAATCATCCAGCGGCCGGTTTTTCTGCTTAGAAAATTTCAGCAATAATATATTCTGCCTTCGATACATTCGATTTGTTGCTATTCGAGCAGCACGTTTCTCCAAGCCAATGCTCTGCACGACATGCTGTATGCTGATGTTTTGTTCGGCATTCGAAATGGAAGGCCATTCGAAATTCGAAATAACCTTAAATATGGTGAAATTTTAGAGAGAAAGAAAGAAAAAACCGGCCGGCATGGCGTATCCAGCCCAACATCAATTTAAAAACCCACATCCCATGAATGTCCCTTCGCATTCAATGCGTTGAACAGTTATTCGAATAACGCACTCATTGAACGGTTACCTTGGTAATACTTCATCGTCCCGTAAAACCGCATCACGAGTTCAGGAAATTTCTCATTGAATCGTTCAATGTCAATTGAAAATTCGCGCATTTCCAAAGGCAGGCAGATGTTTTGTTTGTTATAATAAACCATCCGTTCGTTGACAAACGAGTTTTCCGTTTCTTCTGACGACATAAATTTCATTTATAGATGAATATGGTAGTTTGAAAATTGTTTTATTTGAATTGCTATCGCGTTTATCCAATTTGTAATTTGTGTTTTGCGCTTGCGAGAGGCAAGAGCTTGATTAAGGGTGAAATTTTGTGGAATTAAAAGCAAATTAAGAAAAAAAGTGTGGAAAAGAAATAGACGTGACTTGCTATTTGCGGGGCGTGTGCAAACAGTTATGCATTGCATTGCGTCATGCGGAGGTAAGGGCATGAACATCAATCGATGTAATAAACACCACAACATTGAGCCACAGCACGCACATTTCGTTTTTTGCCATCATTTTGCATCGGAAATGCTTTGAAATTGTAACAGAGTACGTTTGTTTTGATGACAATGATGACATCGCTTGAATTCTTGATAATTGGCCGCAGACTCTGTGCCCGACCAGAATCGCCATTGTTCTGGCTAATGGTGCTCTGCTGAGCTATGATATGCTGTTCTGTGTTTGCGCCTGTATTCTCGCATATCGACTTTGTTATTTTTACACAAAGTGAATATGGAATGCAAAAATATACAATGCAGATGTTTTCGTAGCAACAAAATAAAATGAAATGAGAAAAAAGGAAACAGAAACGGCAAACTAAAAAAACAAAAAACAAAAAATAAAACTATTGCTCGTCGACTCGGTTGGTCGATTGGCTATTTCGATGGTTGACGTTCGCAATGCCAGATGTGTGTATCGTTGAATGCCCCTCGTCATCCAGCACGCGAAATATCATTCATTTTGGCTGACACATTTTTTATTAGGCATTATTTCTGGCGATCGTCGATTACCAACAATTCGAATTTGCGAATGAAATTTTCAAATTCATTGTCATTATTATGCAAAAATTCAGCGCGCACCACATTGCGACCTGTTCGAAAATAGTTCAAGACCTTTCGTCATTCGAAAAGTATACACTGCTGTCAGAGAAGACACAAACGCATACATACACGCTATACAGTTCCTCGTCGATTCCCTTGTGTCAATATTATTCTTGGTTAACATCACGAGCTAAAACAATTGGAGAAATTTGCTGCCTCTAATATTAAAATTGCGACCAAATACGGCATTCAAACCGAATGGTAGAAGTGAGCTGGAAAATATTCACCACATTTATCGAAGCTACAATTTTCACAGCGACATATTTACTGTTTCTGTGTCATAAGGCAATTGAAGTAATCTCATCACTTCGGCAAGACAAGGCAAGGCAGGGTGAGGCAAAGCCAAGAAAAATGCCTTTGAAGAGCATTGATATCGATGACGGAGGAGATGATTGTTGCGTACTTGCGGTGTTATGCAACGCCAGTGTCGGTGTGTGAGTTAATGTGTTAAACGTGAAAGAGAACCATTGGAATGTTTTTTTTTTAGTGCAGACGGTGTCTGTGACATGCAGACCAGACGAAAGGTGGCTAATAGCATGAGGCTCAAATGATAGAATGTGTGTGTGCGGCTGACCGAAAAGCTAACTATTCAAACTAACAGATGGAAGTTTCTGTTGCCCATCCATTGGACGCTCAAAAACGCACGTGGCAGACTCTCGTGAATCGATGAAGTTCGTTGTGATCACGGTGTTACCAGCCAGTTGAACCGTGCTTATTTGTTCTTAGCAAACTAAAATTGAGGCAATAATAAAAGACCTCCGCACACAAACTGATAACCATTTGAATGCCATTGCATGATTGGGAATGGCGCGCTTGTTGTGATGGTTCATCGTTTCCATCACAGTCCAATTGCATTGGCAATGGTGCTGTGCACTAATTTACATTATGCTATTACTTAAATTGTAGTCTTAATGAAAATTGGTAAATGTCGATCGATTGGATTCGAGCAATTTTGCTCCCGCAGACACTTTGCCATCAATTTGACCCAGTCCAATCACGATTCTTAAATAAATAAACAAATAGATGAATATTTATTTTGTATCAAAAAGGGAAAACCCAGCAAGAAAACTACCATTAAAATCGGTCCCGGAACGAATGACAAAAGAACAGAAACACAAACAACAAACAGAAACATTTCGATGGAAATTTAGTTTTAATTAGAAAAACCTCGTTTCGAGAAGAAACACAAACACTTTTTACCCATCTTTTTCAATTTATTATTAATTCAATGCAGGCAGCCTAACACATACACAAACACACACACACACACACACACACATACACACATATACACACACACACACCCTCACACACATACACCCTCACACACACACACACCCACACACACACACACACACACACACACACACACACACACACACATACACACACACACAACAAGTATTCCACAAGTTTTTCGAAACAAATGAAATGTGTCCCGGGACGCGATCATTTCCGTATCGAATAAAACTTCTTTTCTGTTTTGCTTTTCTTCGTTGCTTTCGAGTGGAAATGATAACAATAAAATGATTTTGTTTGAAACGTACGATACGTTTTTCAATCGAAAAGAGCAAACGGAAGAAACGCATTCGACGGTTTTGTTTGAGGAATGAAGTTGTTTCTCCACGTCTCACAACTGCAGTGTGAATGGCTCAGCCATGAATCAGTGTAGTGCGAGCTTAACGAAATAACGTACAAAAACCCAGAGCACAATTAATTATTCGTTTTGGGTTTTTTTTCAATTTTCATTTCCTTAAATTGCTGTGATTTTGTTGGTTTTGCAACATTCACCTCTGCCAGCGTAATTTACATCTTAAATAATTGATTGATTTGCTTGAATTTTTTTTTGAATATTTCCAATTGGAATTCCCTTCGCCGATAAAAATCGACTCTAATCTCGTTGGCCACTGCTAACAAGCACGCTCATCAAACAGAGGATTCTTTTCCAGAGTTGAATTAATTGCTTTGATTATTCATATTTCGGACGAAATTGCCTCGACTGCATTTAATTATGCAGTGATCAAACCGAGAAAAATTTGCGTGACGAACGGCTTTGGTGTAGAGAAACCGATATGAATGCTCCGTCTTAAGTGATGGACCTTGATTTTTTGTAGAATCTTCTGCCAGCATTGACGAAAAGTGCCTGGGTTAGTTCATTAATAGAGGTTTGTCCTAGTCATTCAGTGGGTTAAATTCAGAGAGGTTTCATTGCATGCAGTTTGATGATCAGCCAGAGCACATATGCTCACGGAGTGTGTCTTTGACGATACACAGATGAGACTTACTTTTGAAAGGCAATTTGTCCATCAATCGAATAAGACCTCAGCGTCTCATATTACATACTGATTCAATCATCGAATGACTTTTTGTTTTATGAAACTCAACGTTGTCATGAAAAAATGTGTTCTGCATGAATCACTCATTGCAAAGACCAATTCTTTCTTGCAGGAAAATAAGCGAAAAAAACCAAACAAAGCAAACGACTTCAGCATTAAATCTGCCAGTGGCCACTTTATGTCGATAAAATAATGGGGAAAAACATCAGCATTTTTCCACTCGGAACTGTTTATATTTGCCTCGTTTTGCATATTATTCAATCGACCAATTTTGACTTGAAAAGAATGAAAGCAAACTTTATTTATCATAAAACCACGCACAACAATAACAGCAACAACAGAAATTAGTCGATGATCCGTTAAATTCGACAGATTTTCAATTATTTTTTCCAATTTTTTGCACGTGAAGGAATTTCGATTGAAGCACTCCTGAAAGAAATTTTATTTTCCTTTCGTTTTGTTTTCATAATGACTTCATTTCGTTGACGATTGAATAAGAATTTGTTTATATTTGCGATCGATGACCAATTGTCACTGGCATACGTTTCGATATAATTTACAATTTGTGTTTGAATGCATTGTACGTTTGTTCATTACAATTTCCAATTTTTGGTTTCATTCATTCTCCGACTTTCCTTTGTTGAGCACCATATGAGTGATTCGAATGTACAGCAGGCGTGAGCCTGAGAAATATGGCCAGTCGAAACAGTAATCGAAACAAACGTTGATCGAGCTGAATGCCATTGCCAAAGCCCCTAATCGTTCTTTTTGAGTGTTAATAATCATATATTGATCTTTTTTTGGTGTATTTTCTCATCATTCGCCTTTTGCTGTTTGAAAAATTCCTATGATCATCCGATCATTAAACATTCACTCCATCATCAAGCGAACATTAGATTATTACTTTTGTTTTTTCTTCTACCGACAGATATACACCTATTTGATGGCTGTTACATGAGCGGGCACCGTTTATGAGTGAAGATATTCGATAGGGAAACCACAAGGAATTTCATCCCTGTGTCTATTGAGACAACTTGCGGAACACGCCAAACAAAAAATCCGACGCAAATCGCGTTTGCCCAACGATATTCGTAGGAAGAGTTGGCGCAGCAGTTGCCCGTGCTGATTTTGGTTCGTGGGAGCTTGTAAATCATCTTGTGATTCAATTATGACTTCACGGTAATTCCTAGCTCATTTCTATTGGAGTAAATTCTCAATTCGATTTCTGGTGCTACTTTAAGGCTCGATCGCTTATTCATTTTATTGGAAACGGGTTCATCGCCAGTTACCCGTCGGGCGGCCGCTAAGCAAATTGGTGAAGTACAAAAACTTCATCCGCACGAACTACATAATTTATTAACGCGGTTGCTGGTTTATCTACACAGCTCGTCATGGGATGTAAGAATGATCATTGGCTAGATCGTACAAACGATTTTAAATTTTATTTTATTTTTCGTTTCAGACAAGAATTGCCGCAGCTCAAGCAGTCGAAGCGATTTTTTCAAATGTACCGCAGTGGCAGCCTCGACCTTTGGTCGTGAAAAGTGAATTTCAGACAAATCGGCATTACGAAGCCAGTCGATTGACATTCAAGCAATTCAAATTGAAAACAGTATTGGAGAAAGGTGCCCGATTGATTGGATCCGAAGGTACAGAATTCGATGTAAATGAGGATCTTTCGGGTGATGATAGCAATGGTAGCAGCGAAAAAGAACGATTGCTTCGGCAGCGTGTGCTCCTTAATGAAAAATTGGGTTTGAACTCATCAAACAATTCCTTTGGTGGCCTACTGAATATCAACGATTTGGTCACATTGGATGACATGCGACAAACCACCAAAAAATATGAGCCCAACAAATCCTTGATTCCGGTTCAAGAAGTACTCAATTTAGATGTAACAACTGGCTGCGTGAACTCAGCGAAAGTTAGTCAATCGTCAACCTCCGGGTCATTGAGTTGTCGCGAAATGAATCGTGCACGACGGAAAGCTCGGCAAACCAACACAAACAACTCAACGGGAAACGCTTGTTCAACATCCAGTTGTTCAACCGCCACAACGACCACATCTTCATCAACTACAACCTTCGGCATGGACTGTGCCACATACAGTCGAAGCAATTCAACCAGCAATGGATCGTTTAGCGATGAGCAGCCCGAATCGAAGAAAATAAAATTGGATGCTGGAGATATAGCATGCAGTGTTAATGAACCGGTGCCGGATGGAACCGGAGCTTGGGCTGACACTACAAGCGATTGGCCATTGGAATCGTTTTGTTCGAAACTCTATTTGGATTTGTTCAATCCGCGATGGGAGACCCGTCATGGGGCCGCTACTGCACTTAGGGAACTGTTCAAAACACATGCTTCTGGAGGCGGAAAAAGTATTTTTATGACAGCTGACGAAATGGAAGAGAACCATATATTGTGGTTGGAAGACGCAGTTTTAAGGCTGTTATGTGTTCTCGCGTTAGATCGTTTCGGTGATTTCATTTCCGATCAAGTGGTGGCCCCGGTTCGGGAAACGTGTGCTCAAGTGCTAGGCACCGCGTTGAAGGACATGCCAGATGTGATTGTTCGGAAAATAGTTGATGTTTTGCTAGAACTAATGCATCAGGAGGATTGGGAAGTTCGTCATGGTGGACTGCTGGGAATCAAATACATGTTGGTGGTGCGCGACGATTTGATTCAAACATTCCTGCCGCTGACCATCAATAACATTCTGAAGGGTTTATTTGATCCGGTCGATGATGTTGGTGCCGTTGCTGCTGCCACACTCATTCCAATCGCTGGCTGGCTGCCCAAATTGCTAAATTCTGCACATGTTTCGAGCATTGTTAAAATGCTTTGGGATTTGCTGTTGGACCAAGACGAATTAACATCGGCATGTAATAGTTTCATGGGTTTGCTGGCAGCGATATTGAGTTTGCCAGAAGCCAGTCAATGGATTCAGTAAGCAATGAAACATCAATTTGTATTTTTGCTAGATTTTTACAATCGTTTCACTTTCAGAATGGAACCGATGTCAGTGCTGGTGCCACGATTGTGGCCATTTTTGAGCCATTCCACGTCATCTGTACGAAAATCTACGTTACAGACATTGAAGACATTGACGCAGACCACAGCTCTCAGCGCAGATCCACCTGATTCTTCGGGTCATCAAAATGGATGTGGGAAAATCCTGACGCTTACTTCACCCACAGACGCCATCACATTGGAGAAATTTATCAAAATCGATCCAAATACATTAGCACTGAATTTCGGTGTGAAAGACTGGCCACCACAATTGTTACAGGAAGCAATGCGGCACATCTTTCAGCGTGTCCTCGTGGAGCATATGGCAGACATTCAGTCGATCGCTGAGGAAGTTTGGGTGAATTTGGTAGCACATGCAGAACTGTCGGCTCTGCTGCACGCAGCCTGCCCTTACGTTTCGTCGTGGATGTGCCTCGCCATGCAACCAGCTCGATTAGCCTTCGATCCAAATTTGATGATTTATGCCAAACCTCATCCAATGACAGGAGCACGCGAGAGAAAAAGTCGTTTTGCCGATTTGGGTGGAACAGCTTCCCCTTCCGGAACAGACAAATTACACCCGAAACTGTATTTGGGTGGCATCGAAACAACATCGGCTGATTTGAGAGAGCGAAATGTGCCAAGAGCACGTTGTAAGGCCGCCAAAATGATTGGTCTGCTTTCGAAATATCTCATTCTGCCAGCCCCCGGAGCAACTTACACGGCGGATATCGAAAGCCCCATCCAATGCTACACTAAAATTCTGCTTGGATACTTGTCATCACGATCAGCACTACAACGTCTGATCAGCGGAATGGTCATATCATTTTGGGCAGTTAACGATCCGGACACACGACCCGGACCGCCCACGCTCCAAGATCGTCTGAAATTGACCCTCACTGAATACGTCTACTACGACGAAGTAACATTTCTACTGACTCGCCTACTGCAGGAGTCTCGTGATTACATTGCTACGCTGAAGCAATACAAAGTACCGTTAACTGAGTTCGATAATTGCAAGATATTATCGTTGGACCAAATACAAGCTTTAACAACAACAATGACTGATAATCTTAAGCAACGGTCTGTGCACTTGAAACAAAAGAACATTGATTTGCTGGATGAACGACGAAGAGGACTTCAGCAATCGCTGGTACAAACCAACACTGAACAAAATGGACTGAACGTTAGTACACAAGCTATATTAGCTGGTGCCGTAGTCAATATGGAATGTCTTCCAGAAAAACTGAATCCAGTGGTGAAGCCACTAATGGAATCGATTAAGCGCGAGGAATGCCAAATATTTCAGCAATTATCGGCTCAGTATTTAGTCAAGCTTCTCGATTTGGTGGGGAATCGCCAGCCAAATCCGAACAGCAAAATCATCACGAATTTGTCGACGTTGCTGAAAAGTGACACAGATTTCACACCGAAAATAGTCGCAACAACAAAATTACATCACTCCTTTAACACCAACGATGCAGACACGGATAAAACAAATCCATATCATGGCGTGATAACATTGTCACTGCAGAATAAGACGTCGGAAACTAATGGCAGCCTATCTCGTGGCCCGGGTCGACCTCCAAATTTGGATGTTCCCGCAGATGAACTTGCCGAAGTAGAAGATCCTGTAAGTTAACACATTTCACCCCGGCAGCAGTTTGATCCTAACCAAATCTCTTGATCTTATAGTCACGGAAACTGAATCGCATTCAGCGCATCGGAGCTCAATTTGCCGTTCAGGAAATTTGCATATACTTCGGTGATGATTTGATAAACAAACTGCCTACATTCTGGTCAACCATAGTCAATACAATTCAAGTATCCAACGAGGATATCACGGAAATGCACGCGGCATGTGCCGATGATGATGATGAATTCGAAAATGTGACAAATTTTGATCAAGCCAATGATTTGATTACATGCCTGCAGTTGATCGAATGCACGGCTCCGTTCATCAGTGCGGCCATCGTCGACGATGTTTTTGAATTGTTACCCAAAATATGTTTGCTGCTGAAGCATCCATTGAGAGCGGTAAGTTTTTGTGGTTCCACTGAGTGGGTGACAAATACCAAACTCAATAAATTTTCACAAAAAGAATTTAAAAAAAATTTAAAAAAATTAAAAAAAAAATCAATCAAATTTCAGATTCGACACATGGCCGCACGCAGTTCGGCCACTCTAGCATTAATCAATTCAAACCGTGTCATGGATTTGATTATCGAACAATGCATACCACAATTACAGGTCATTGAGAATGTCATTTACCGGCAAGGTGCCATTGAAGCAATTGCTTGCATTGTTACCAAATTACAATTCCAAATAGTTCCATATGTTTTACTATTGATTGTACCATTGTTGGGTCGAATGAGTGACCCCGATAAGACAGTGCGACTACTGTCGACCCACTGCTTTGCCACATTGATTCAATTGATGCCACTGGATAGCGCGAATGCTGGGTTGAATGCGCAGTCATTGCTGTCGCGTGACTTGCAGTTGCGCAAATCGAAAGATAAAGAATTCTTGGATTGCCTATTTTCGCCAAGTAAAATACCAGATTTTCGTGTACCCGACACAATCAATGCCGATCTACGAAGTTATCAGCAATCGGGTGTGAATTGGTTGTGGTTTTTGAACAAATACAAATTGCATGGCATTTTGGCTGATGATATGGGCCTTGGAAAAACTTTGCAAGCGATATGCATACTGGCCGGTGATCATCACGAGCAACACACAGAGAAAGAAGCACGTCTACCGAGTTTGGTCATTTGTCCGCCCACATTAACCGGCCACTGGGTGTACGAGGTGTCCAAATTCATTGCCAAAGAGTATCTTCGAACACTTCATTACGTTGGGTTCCCGAACGAAAGAGAACGTCTTCGGTCTAAGGTTAATACACACAATTTAGTTGTGGCCTCGTACGACATAGTTCGCAAAGACATAGCCTTCTTCAGTACAGTTCATTGGAACTATGTGGTCCTCGACGAGGGTCACATCATCAAGAATGGCAAAACAAAATGTTCACAAGCCATGAAACAGCTGATAGCCAATCATCGTTTGATATTGTCTGGAACCCCGATCCAGAATAATGTGCTCGAATTATGGTCGCTCTTTGATTTCTTGATGCCCGGCTTCCTGGGTACTGAAAAGCAATTTCAATCCAGATTCAGTCGTCCGATTTTGGCCAGTCGTGATGCCAAAAGTTCAGCCAAAGAACAAGAAGCCGGTGCATTGGCCATGGAAGCGTTACATCGTCAAGTGTTACCGTTCATTTTGCGACGCGTCAAAGAAGATGTGCTTACTGATCTACCACCGAAAATCACACAGGATCTACTTTGCGAATTGAGCCCGTTGCAACAACGTCTCTATGAAGATTTCAGTAAAACTCATTTGACTTCCGACGATTTGAATGAATGTCTCGAAAGCATCAATCAATCGACTGGCTCCGGCGACACTGCCTTGGCGAAAAAGACACACATTTTCCAGGCATTGCGATATTTACAAAATGTTTGTAATCATCCGAAATTGGTGTTGACCAAACATCATCCGGAACACAAAATCATTCAAGACGAAATGACCAAAACCAATAAGAGTCTCAGTGACATTGATAATGCCGCCAAATTGCCGGCTTTGAAGTGAGTATTATCGACGATCGTAAAGAAATGCGACTTTGACCATTCAATTTTTTCGATTGCAGGCAACTTCTACTTGATTGTGGAATAGGAAATGAATCGTCATCGGGTGACTCATTGTCGGTTATCAATCAACATCGTGCGTTAATATTTTGTCAATTGAAAACTATGCTTGACATTGTTGAGAATGACCTCCTGAAAAAACATTTGCCAGCAGTTTCCTATTTGCGGCTGGATGGAAGCGTTCCAGCTTCGTCACGGCATCAAATCGTCACCAAATTCAATAGCGATCCAAGCATCGATGTGCTGCTGCTGACGACTCAGGTGAGTGCCTACTCGGGTCTCCCTTTGAAAGTGAACAATAACGAATTTACATCATTCATTTTCGGTGACAGGTTGGCGGGCTGGGTCTGAATTTAACCGGAGCCGATACGGTCATATTCGTCGAACACGATTGGAATCCAATGAAAGATCTCCAAGCAATGGATCGAGCACATCGCATCGGTCAAAAGAAGATTGTCAATGTCTATCGTTTGATCACACGGAATTCACTCGAAGAGAAAATCATGGGATTGCAGAAATTCAAATTATTGACAGCGAATACAGTCGTTAGCGACAAAAACGCATCGATTGAAACAATGGCCACTGATCAACTATTCGATTTGTTTAATCTGTCATCGGGCGATGACGTGACCAATAGAAAAGCCCTAGGAAAAGATGACCGAGCGGCTAATGTGTCAATGAAACAGATTTTAGAAAGTCTACCAGAACTCTGGGAGGATAAGCAATACGAGGAGGAATACGATTTAACGCAATTTTTAGAAACGTTAAAAAATTAATCGAAATCAATAGCATTGGTTAGACCTCATGTCTACCATGGAAATTAACTTGATTTACGCTTTCATCTTGCTTTTGCATTGAGCTAAAACAAAACCGAATGCTTCACACTGAGAACAGAAAAGCAATGAGCAAAATTGAAAATAAATTTTGTTTCCGTTTTTATTTTTATTTGCGAATGGTTCAAATTGCCACCAGCAACAGAATCGTATCACCTTTCACCAAACTTGAAACTTGAAAGCTTTCATAAGAAAGTCGATAGGCACATTCGAATGTTATACCGTGGTCCTTCTTCTTCTCATCTCTACTTTTCCGAGATGCTCGTCATTCGCAAGAGCATTCCACCGGAACAGCTGCTTGGGTTGACAGAAAATACCTCTTGGCTCTTGCTGAAGTTGTTATCCGGTGATGTCTACATCATTCGGTGAATCAATTGAGGTTTGAGAATATTATCATTGAGCCAATTCGGTCAGAAAATAAAGGTACAGAGCTACTTTTTTGATGCACACATCTCCTTCACAATTGTACCTGACCTGAGTCAACACTCGATGGCCGAAAGAAAAAAACGGTCGGGTTTTTCTATTGTCCGACGTTCTGCTCTCATTTCCATCAGATTCAAAAAAATCTCAGTTTGACAAACAGATGTGAGAAATTGCACCTTTGCATATTTGTGAGATGCTTTAAACAAGCCCATAGGCCGACAAATTTGTCAACGAATTAGTTTTAAGTCTTTTTTTATTCAAAATAAATGATTGAAATTAATTTTTTCATCTTTCTCTTTATAATTCCATATAAACTGAGGGAACTGAGAAATTTTTTAACTAGCAATGGATCACTAGCTCATTCGCTCTTCTCAACCGTTTCCCAATGGAATGGGAATCGTGGAAAAGAACTTTGTCTAATTGAATAACTCAATCGGTTTTCCTGCGATTCAAATTTTTTCATCGGGTAACAATTCAACAGCAAGCCTATTCAAAATATTATGCAGTCTAACCGGCTGGAAGCCAACTGTCAAATGACAGATAGATATCAAATTCGTTTTGTGGTTTGATGGTAGACTCAGTGCATTCGTTTTCTGATTTTTGATTTGATTCATCGACATGGAAGACTGCTGCGGATCAGAAACACGATCAACGACTTTTACTGCTATTTTTCAAAGTATTTCCATTCAATTCAAGTCATTGGATCGAATCACACAGATTTATGCGACAATACTGCTTGTTATAGTTTTCATTTACTTTAAATTAAAATTTCATTAGTTGAGAAGATGGAGGCATCATCGTCAATGAAAGCAGTTATTGGAAATAAATTTATGAAAAAATTGCTCAACCATTTGGTTTTTTTAAATTTTCCATAGTTTTTGCCTAGCAGCTTTAGTCAAAAAAGAATGGAATTGAGAGCGTCTTATCATCGACTAAATGCTAAGCCTGAAGCTCAATGCAAACAACATCCCACCATTAGAAGTGATTGTTGTGTCCGTACAAGTATGCAGCTATATTTGTGTCAGTATTAAACCAACAGGAATTGCAATTGCGAGCGACAGAATAATTTATTTGAATGCAATCAATGCCGTATTCAAAGATTGAAAACAATGTAACATTTGAATTTATGTGCGAATCGCAGAGCAAGTGCAAGTGATCTCAACGACTTTTATAATCCCAACAAAAACACTCTAACTATTTGACTGATAAGATTGGCTTGGCGAGATAAACGGAATTGTTACTCTGAAAAAAGGTGAGCCGACCCAACCAGAGGCACAATGCAATACTAACGATTAAACCGAAAATGGATGAATATCATCGAAACACTTCACCTCATCGACAGACTTCCAGCCAATCAACAACGAAATCACTAAAACGTGAATAAAAAGATACAATTCAAAGTCGGCATGGGTTTATTAAACCAATTGTTCTTTGTTCGAAAGTCACATATCGATTTATGTTCGCCGGAATCATTTGTCGAATAATTGGGAATAATGGAATTTGACGCAACCAATGGCTTATATAATCGGGAAAATGATTCATCTATCAATCAATGAGCCGACAGAGTGAGAGAAAAAGAGAGACACACATCAGAAGCGAACGTTGATTGATTTGCGATTATAACGAGATGAATACACATTTTCTTTGAGAGAAACGAGCTAAATCGGCAGCAAAAGGCAACAACAGAAACGTTCGATGTTCAGCGACAGCAGTTCATTAATGACGTTTAAACATTGTTTTTGTTGGTCGGTTTGGATCGATCTTTCAACTGAGTGACTGAGCACTGAGCTAATGCTCTAAACGCCAGGCAATTGTACCATATTTTTTTTATTCATCACATTTCCAACGACACGTTCGATTTACAAACAAAATATATTTGCATATATTTACTCAATTTTTTTTTCGCTTTTTTGACTTGGTGATGTGCGACATGGCCATTTTGAATATTATCTATTCGCGATTGGATGTCAGTTATGCGTATGACACACTAATGTATGGTGAACACCAATTGAATCGTGGCCATTCGATAACGTTAACGGCAAATTTTTTTACAAGAAAATTTTTGAAATTTTTGTCAGAGATTTCCGGAAAATAGTTTCAAAGCTTAAACCGATCAAATTGTGGATTGCGGAGTATGTGTGCGTTGAACGAAGCCGATAACCCATAAGTTTCAAGTGGTGTGTATGCGCTGTGCGGACACAATTGCGTTGATAAGAATCATGTTATCGGATTGAAAAGAATATAAAATTGAAATTAAATGACAAATCAGAATGCATCGATCGGATTACAGGAGTTTAGGCGCTGCACGGGAATCGGTCACTATGTTTTTGAAGCTATTCTGTATCTGCTATCTCTATCATTTTGGTTCAGCCAAGCGAAGAGCGAAGGAATCAATGAAAAAGGAGGTCAATATTGTGCGGCTTCAAGTAATTTCAAAAATTTCCTTCAAAGGAAAAAAATGGAATTGAGTTTTTTTTCAAAGCAATAATGATTCAACTGAACAAATGCCGAATTTGTCATGTGTCAAGACGTTTGACAGTTGAAATGTAATCGGTCAACGATAACGCTGTTGCATCCAAATATGACTTGCATTTCCTGAACGAGATCCCATCGATCCGATCTGAAAAAAATCTTCAAGAGAAGGCTTTGCCGATTAGATTCAATCTGTAGGAGCTTCAATTTCGTTCAGTATTTCATCTTGAAGGGCATTATCTTGCGGCTGATCCATATCTTTGAGCGGTCTGTCGACGAAATTGACGAAAGCTTATAAGATAATGCTCACACGCGGCTATAGATTTAACTGTTGTATAGAATTCAATGGTGGTGACGATCTGCTTTCTTCAAAATTTATTCGAAATTTATCGATGGAAAATGAAAACTTCATTCAATCAGAACACGAATTTGGACACCATTTTTCCACATAAATCGACGAGAGCGACCAAAAATTTAAAATTCCAAATTAGAAATCGACAAAAAGCAAAAGACGTAAAAACCCAACAAATCGAAACAAAAATAACGATTGTTTGCATAATCTCATTTGAATTGTTACTGACAAAGGCTTTTTAGACATTCGAATCGAATTCAAAATAGTTTTTATAAATAAATTGCTTCGAAATTGAGTAGAAAGAAATCGACTTAGAACCGACCGAAACTATGGCGACGGCGACGACTATCGTTCAAAAGCAGACCAAAAAACAATCGTAATATTACGGCAAATTTATTGTCTTTTGGCCTAACAATGGCCTGCCTAACATTCAAATATAATTTGCGAAAATTAAGAGAAATTGGTTCGCCGGCCGATTCATCGCTTGGTGCCTTTTTAATGAAGTGAAAGTTTTTCTTGTCCCTTTTTCTTCGGAAACGCTGCGAACCTTATTTTTTCGTGAGCGAAACACATTCGGCGCTTCTTTTTGGTATTTTCTTGCCATCATCATTCTTCTTTTCCTCTCTTCTCGCTTTCGTTGTCTTCTGGACGGATCGCATTCATTGGTCTCTCTCGTGCATGGCAAATTTCGCATTTCAAATATTCACAATTTGAATTGTGTGTTTGAGCTCCACAACATTCTTTAGCGAAAGCGATTAATCTTCGTTGTTTCCTTCATTTCTTCGGCTTTGATTCTCGTGCTGAGTCGCTCAGCCGTTCAACAGTTCACAGTTGCGAATTTTTTTTTAATTTGCAAATATCTGGTTAAAGTGTGATAAAACTCTGATAAAACAGGTTTTTGTTTGAATCAAAGAAAGCGCTCAATCGCGTACGCGTTGCGATACGTTTAATCTGCAACGCGTGAATTTTCGTCTTTGTTTTTGTTAAGAAAACGGAAAAAGTAATAAATAACAAATAAAAACCGCACACAAAAGCAAATGCAATAAAATTTGACCTATATTAGCCAGTTGAATTGATGGGTGACCAGCATCTCACCAATGAAACAGAAAGTCAGAAAGATCATCATTATTTTTTCAATTTCACTTTAGAGCTGATTATGATGGCAATTGTAATGAACAAAAAAAATACGATTGATTTTAGTGCGCAACGCACAAACGCGCAACGTTTAAATCAAGCTTCGGCTAAGCGGCAAATTAAATCGCCATCACCATCGTTTTACTGCTCCGTACAGCAGGCTGTATGCAATCTCCAAATTGGAAAATCCAAATTGCCAACAGTATCGCAGAGCCACATCAAAAATATGGGTCAACAACAACTGTCGCATTAAATACTCGTTTTTGCGTGCATTCGAATCAGTTTTAAAATATGACAAGTCGAATGCGCAAACGAGATGATTATGACCACATTTATATGTTTATGAAAACACAAAAATTCAAATTCATTCGAAGGGATGCTCGGAAAAACGTCAAAACGAAAATAGCGGTGAATGGTGCAGCCGGCCAAAAATACGCGTAGGCTTCGGTCACTGTGATAATTGGATCAAATGAAACATAGTTTATTCGTTGCGAATGATTCTCGATTCGCGCGAGAAACCCCTCGATTCAAATTATTTTATTCTGCGTTATGTTCAAGTCACGTGTACCTGTTTGTGGTTGAGTTAACATAAAATGATTCACGAAAAATAAATATACGAATGGATTTATGACTAAATGTGTGTTGCCCCAATACCAACAAATGCATCAACAGCAACACAGGCATTAAATGCCAAAGTGGCGCACACGACAATAAAACCAAAACTAATTACAGAAGTCGCCTCACAGAGACGGAATTTTGGCCAATAGAATCGCATCCAACTCTTTTGAAAATTCACAGGCCGTGACTTCAAACAGAGCTGTCGACAAACAATCCTATCCCCTTAATTCCTCTCGTCCTGTGTACTAATGAATGAATATCGTATTATTTAGTAATATGAGCATCAGAAATACAAATAACTATTACGCATCGCACAGCACAAATACTCAGAATACACCGGCCGACTGAAAGAAGGAAAGAGCGAGGAAGAAGAAGCACCAGAAGAAAACAGCAAAAAAAACTACCGGTTCAATCGCTCATTGTGCGCGAATGTTTTGACAGAGTCTGAAAATCAAGAATCTTGTTTGAAAATTAATGACAACGATGGAAGCACCCAAACATACAATGACGCCGGCTGTGTGGGTGTACACGGATATGCTTGATCGATTCCAAGTTCTTCAGTGGCAAAAGTCCATCGAAATGGATTTTTCAAGAAAGCTGCTTATGCGACAAAATCATGAAACGTTTGTTGTTGAGATCACATATGATCATAGCTCAAGAACCTCTGCGAAATGTGGTCAGTACGACAGTAACAATTTGCTGCAACCCCATTCAGTGTCAAAGTCATATTGGTCGACAAACAATAACGATCATTGACCACACATGACACTCACTGGTCCTCCGTTGAACATGCAAAGGAAAAAACCCGAATATCTATGCAAACACTAACACTAGAATCCACATATGTCTAAAATCAAGGGTTCCGAGACGCCCTTTGGCACAAATGGAGCCTGACCGTTCCAGATAATAGTTCCGGCTTCACTTTTCCTCCAGCTGGTCCTGATTTTTCGGAAATCGACCTGACACACACACACACACGCACACACACGCACACACACGCACACACACGCACACACACACACACACACACACACACACACACACA
>JANSTV010133259.1:0-17531 GCA_027564135.1 Lestremia cinerea
TAGTTGCTTCTTCAATTGTGACACTAATTCTTGTGGCATGTTTTTGACATCGTCAAATGGTGTTTCGAGTTGTTTATCATCACAGTTTAGTATAACAACGTCGCCTAGTTCGTCGCGTGTCATCTGGAAGGGAATGAATGAGGGTTAATGGGTTGGATGATAAGGGGGATTCGTTGTGAAGCTACCGTTTCTAATACTGCTTCGGGAACACCAATCAAATAAGGCATCGGTGCACACAAAATTTCCTTCATTTTCATCGGCAATATCGGAATGAAAATATGCTGCCAAACCATCGGATATAAGAACGCGTTGGCTGCTTGAACACAGGATGATAGTTTGTCTAATCGTCTCGATGCAAAAACGATTCGACGTTCAGCTAACATTGCGGCAAAAACAGCTATCATATTTTTTGGATCCACAAAATTGTAATACAAATTCAAATTGTGATTCTCTGGAATACTTGGCAGTTGAAATTGTGATGGCCGTTGAAATATAAAATTCTGTCGAAGAGAGGGGTAGAGAGGGAGCGAGAGAATTAAAGGGGTTCGTGAGAAACGCCCATACGAAATATTTATCGATCAGCTTCTATGGCACTTTATCAGGCTGATAATATCAGCCCCATCCAGGCCTTTGAAATCGATGGCGAGGAAGATGAAGACACTTACATTCATGCCAGCATTATAAAATAACTTTAAACTTGCACCCGGATCTGGAACACCCTTGATATACGCCTCGGACAGAAAGGGTTGAAATTCACCATTCGATGATTTCTTCAGCTCACCCAAAACATTCAAGAATTTGATGAACGTGTCATGCCACGGTAAATATGTGATGATCACCATGGCTGTGTGCGATTTGGCATCGTGACGACAAAACCCAAATCTCCATTTCGAATCGGAACTCGTTAAAACAAATGAATATGTTTGCACAGATTCACTGCAAAAGAGAAACAGCAACAACAACAAACTAAATCAGCAAATTAAGTCAACAAAAAACAGTTCAATTTATTCATGTCGCCCCAGAATATGAATTCGAAATCCGAGCTCGCGCCGCCATTTACGAAAAAGCAAAAACGAAAAAAGGAAAAAAAACTTGGAAAAAATGTGTCGAATTCAATGAACAGGAAATTGAATTAGCATCAATGAGAACGGTGATTGACGGAAAATGAGTGTATTCCTCTAGTGGTGTGCGGTGTGATGACTAATGAATCGCAGCGATGCGACGACCATACCAACGCGACACATATGCGATGACGAAACATCTAAAATGCCATTTGTTTGCAATTGCAATTGGATTTCGAATTCATTGGCTTTTCGATACGCTCATTGTTTTCGTTACGTTTCGCTCGCTCATTGTAATTGAGCTAAATCGGTCATCCAATTGGTGACTTACTTATCGAATTGGCACGGATATGCAAATTCTGGTATTTTTGTTATGATTTCTGGATCTTTGTAGTTTTCTGGAAAGTTTTCGGTTATAACTCCGGACACCTTCTCTCCGTTCGCTGTTGGTGAGATCTCACACCAAAACTCAAAGAGCTTTTGGACATTTTCTCTGAAAATGAACGAATCGAATAGGTTGTTATCGAAGTTGAATCCGTTTTGCTTTTGATTCTCGAAGCAATCGAGTCAATCGAGTCAATCGAGTCAATCGAAGCAATATTGTCTATTTACAAAGCACTCAATGAGACACAGACACACACCATATTCGATAGGCGAAATGCTGCAGCATTTTACTAGTCACAGCACACGGAAATTAAATGCCCAATTCGGTTATCAATCCACTTACTTAAATCGCGTATTCATGATTCTGTCTGCGTTTCCTCCGAGCTAAACATTGTTTGTTGTTAGCCAAAAATCTATTCCAAATAGTTTCCACTTGATTTTTCTCTTCGACTTGGCAAACACAATCAGTTTTCCTCTGTTTAATGCCTCTTATTTTCGTCGTGCGAAACAGAACTCAGGCGAGTGATATGAAATGTCACACGAATGGTCAAACTGAATGTTGAATACGAATGGGAAACGTCATTTCGTACGTATGATTAATGTTAAACTCCCCATTAGTGGTTGACAGTTTTCAATGAGTCACTGTCAGTTCAAGCAAACCTCTCCGATGGCATTTCTTGTTTTTCTTTCATTCTTTATTTGTTTTCTGTTCTCGCGTTTTTCATCACAAATGGGCCGGGATGAGCCGATAGTATTGATATCGTGAACGGAATTTATCGCTTTACTTATGAGAAATCGCTTTGTTGATCTGCAATACCGAACCCAACACATTAATTCGGCTCGATCGACTGCAGAATCGATTCAAAACAAATAGATGCGAGCAAAAGAATGTCATTAAAAATAAATAAATGGAATCTTGAGCTAATAGAATCGAAATTGAAATCGAAATTGAAATCGAAATTGAGATCGAATTTGGTATGTGATTCGCAAACAAAACAGAACCTGGGAATCGATCGTTGATTCAATAACGAATTGTGTTCAATTGGGTATTTTATGGAATAGCAGTCAAATGAGTGAGTGTTTCTTGTGCGAAAGAGGCCCATTCGATGAATGAACATTTCTTTTTCTTATTTTTCCAAGTATTTCGGAACGCAAATTGATCTTTGTTGGATTCCTGCTGCTGACTGTGCTCATTGCATGGAATACCTCGAGGCAATTTTGAAGCTAGTCAAAAAGATGAGAATTCGGAAATTCTTTTTACCACGAACGCTCAGCGACATCGGTAATTACTCGTGATGAGATAAGAGTTCCGACGTGGTATTGATCCGTGATTGCGATAAGTGCGATAGACCGATGAAGGATTGATTCACGCTGGCGGAGGTGTATTCCATTAACGATTATGTCATTCAATTTGCAGCCGCTACGATGTTTCTGATGGTGGCCGTGCCAATAACGTTTTGGTTTGAATTATGGGTTGTATTACCAGCATTCTATAAAACTAATACCATTCTCTTTGTGGCCAATCAGTTCCTCGGGACATTTATAATGTTCAATATTATAAGCAATATAATGGCAATAATGCTGTGCAACACTAGCATCATTGGCGAACACATTCAAGTTCCTGCCTCGCCGAATCCTAAGCTATGGAAAATGTGCGCTGCATGCGAGACAATTACACCGCCGAGATCGTGGCATTGTAGCACCTGCAAAGTGTGTGTTCTAAAACGAGATCATCATTGTCATTTCACAGGTTTGAAATTAAAGTCGAAAAAATGCGCTCAAGAGCTATCTAAATGAGCTTTGGATTTACAGGTTGCTGTATCGGTCATCACAATCATCGATACTTCATTATACTGGTCGTCTACCTCTTTATCGGCACATTTTACTGTAGCATTTACAACAACATCTTCATCTGGGGTATCCACGGCGAAATGTATAAGAATTCGCTAACGCTGATGAAGATCGTATTCCCGCTGGCAATGTTTGCCGTGGATGCATCAGCCGGGCAATATTATTTGACGATGTATTTGATAAACATGATCGGATGTGCATTCACTGGGTTCCTTTTGTATTACCACGGTAAAGTGATATTGAATGGTCGAGTCATTCATGAGCACGCAAATCAATTCGATTTGGGTAAAATGGCCAATTTGAAGATGGTCCTGGGCAATCGATGGTATCTCACGTGGATATCGCCGTTCATCCAAAGCCCACTTCCACATGATGGCATCCACTGGGAAAGTGTGCTTACTGAATCCTGCAAGAATTTGTAATCACATCGAATGACCTTTTACCAAATTCCCATTTAAATTTTAAAAACGAATATTATTGCAATTTCATCTATTTTCGTCGTACGGTGCTGGTCGATTTCATCGATTCCCATAACTATTGAAATCCACCTGTGATTCATCAAGGCCCGTCTTGAACTGCAATGATTTTAATTAATGTTTTGCAACGTCGCAGGCAAATTGACCTTCATTTGATTTGGTCATGAAAAACCTTGTCTCGCAAAACAATCACAAGTTGTTGTCGTCATCGTCGTTGTTGTTATTGTTATTGTCATAAAACAACTTGTACGGCACGTAACTTTACTGCACATTACATACTATTTTGCTGGTATTTTGAAGGAGTGAAACAATCAAATCAACACGTTGACATTTTAATTTGTAATTGTGATGCAAATATTGTGCCTAAGATCGAAAACTCAAGGAATAACGTAAACAAAGACTATCGAATGAATGCCAATTACAAATAGCAACCAAAAAAATGGAAATGAAAGAATCATAGCGAAATAAAAAAAGAAATTTATACGAAATTTTGGAATTATTCTATTCTGAAATATGGCATACTCGTCATTTCTCTTCGTCTTTTCCAAATCCAATAAAATGCGGTGGTTCGTTCACTGTTCTGACTAACTCCTGTAAGAATTGGATTTAAATCGATTTATGGTGACATCCTTCAACGGCGGCTGCATCGTATTGTGATGATTCCAGATTCATATGCATTGAGAAGCTGCTATTAGTGCCACTAGATTCCGATTGATTTCCATTACACGTGCTCGCTGCAAGTTCAAACGTTCCTGAGGCGCTTCCGAACATTGTTCCTAAAATGGTCAAATTCTTGAATAAATATTCTGCTGGCAATCTGTTCGAAGTCGATCCCAAAATTGACCCCGATCCGAAAATCTATGCGATCTATTCCACGAAAAGCAATTAATATGAATCCAAAGTCTGTTCATTTAATTATCGTTGAGTTAACCTATTTATGCCTGCTTCGCAACGAAGTGTGTCCAATGGCCAATGATTTGTATATGACCGCCGTAGTAGAGAGCATTGAGCAGTGGAATGGCCAAAATGACGAACATAATTCAATAAAAAAAAACGAAGAAATGATCGTGAACTCACAACATGAGAACCAGCCCGGCCCAGATATTTGATTTTCTGTTGAGTTTTTGCAATTTCTTTGAGATACCATTCCTGCGCTCTCTCGACCGCGTGGAGCCCGTCCATTAAGACTCCTTTTTCCTCTTCCAAATGCTTCAGCTTCTTCAGCATGTTGTAATCGATGCCGTCTTGAAGCGTGTGACGTCGTGGCTCCCGTCGCCAAGTACTTGATTTCTTGGGAATGGCCAGTAGTTGTGGTTGATGAGAGTGAAGGTGTGACGGTGGTGGTGGCTGCTGTGGAGACTGTGAAGGTAGAAGCGGAATGTGCGAAGATCCATCAGCACTGCCTCGATTTAAGTCGGTGTTGGGTATAGTCATGACACGGCGCTTTTCCTTGGCATCCATTTCGTTCATCAGAACGCCCATTTGCCAATTCTGAAGGGCGCATCGAATCTCCGTTTTGTTCATCCGGTTCATGTGATTAATATTGCTAAGCCCGTTTACCAGCACTAAAGCCGTTCTGGGTGGTTTTGGTGGGGGATACATGTTTGGGACTATGTAGCGATCTGACAGCGAATCGGCATCACTGCCCGGACTTAGTTTTGGTAAGCTTAGCGTTCTTTGAACGGGTAATGCGTTATTTGGCCGTACAGTGGCTGTGTTGTTGATGTTCCATTGCGTGCTGGGCAGGGGATTTTCCAAGTCCAAAAGCGGCGCGGATGGCGGCCGTTGCGGCTTTGTTTCCGACGATTCTTCGCCGATCAATGAGTCACTATTTATCGTTTTGGTGTGCGATCGCATCGTTGGCCGCTTACCATCGGTCGTTTGATTTCGCAGAAGGCATATTTTCAAGCCAGCACAGAACCGCTCGAAAGTCAAGAAACCATTGGCTGGTGTTACACGACGCAAACAATCGATGACTCCATGCGGTAATCCTTTCGATCCGTCATCTTGCCACCGTTCCTCAATATCATTCAATCGCACGAAACCGGTTTTCTTATCGTCCATGATGTCGAACAACGTCCTCATGCTGGACACGAACTTTTTTGGTAAGTTATCTAACGGACTAGCTGCATTATTGCCCAATTGTGGCTGATTGCATTGATGATAGTGATGGTGATGCTGCTGTTCAACACTTCCGATCATAATTCCAGTGTAACTAGGCGGTGGCACGCTGTTTGCACTGATATTTCGATTCATTGCCGATGTTGCCGCGCAAGCATTCGATTCACAACTAAAAGCTACTTTTTCCTCAAATTTTCCCAATGTTTAATTTAATTTTTGTGACACAAAATCGTAAGAAAATCAATCAAATGAAAGTTACTTCATTCCAAAAACTCGAGACAAACTCTTACAACAAACGACCACACACAAAATTTAATGGTTCTCATAATAACAAGAAAACACGCGCCTAACTGATTGACGGCCACAATTGCACGACACTTTCATCGTATCGAACGATACATATTTCCATTTGTTTTGAGGAAAACAAAGCGAAACCCAAGCCAGATACAATACAATACAATAAAATAACGGCAATAATAAAACATGAAAATGTGCTGAGAAATGATGCCACTCACGAACACCGAAATGAACCCGTCACAACCGAAATCAAATTAATGAATCACTGAATTGGATAACTGCTGCTGCGCCGACGATTTTAAAGCTAGCATTCACTGTTATTTGAATCGTTGACAAACTTATGTTCCCTTAGCCGCAATTCGTCGTCTCGATTTGATGAATTTTAGATACTTTTCGATAGATTTTGCTGCGGGATTATCCATGCAAACGAGAGAATATCGCATTCGAAGATGTTTGAGTTGCGATTCACAAAACGGCATACGATTGCAATTTTACACTACAAATCGTACATGTGTGGTTGTGATGAACTGGCTCACTGAGTGGTTTGTTTATGGCACCAACATACCATCACCATCTTGCAAAGCACAACACCAGCACCAACACGCCAATATAACAATACCAGCACCAGCGCAACATACGTCTGCACGGAACACACCACCTCCGATGGCACTGTCGCCTCGCATCGCATTTTCATTCTGTATATTGTGTGTCGTTTGAATATATATTGTGCACATGCTACACAAAGCCTGTTTTTGTGGCTGGCTTTCTTGCGCCTCGTTTGCTGCCTGTGTGTGATATAAGGCCAATGTTTGATAATTTTTATGGTGTGTTGTTTTGTTTTGCTTTCTATGTCATTCTTCAGAATGCGTTCAACAACAGCAGCAACAACAACAACAGAAATAATTGTTATTTGCTTTGCTGCTCCATCGGTACGGCTACTGGCCACAGGTAAAAATGACCGTGGAAGAGGGAAACGGCTGCGGCGGCGATGAGAGGAGAAGTTCATTGTGCAAGTAACGAAGTGTGTGCGTGCTTGTCATTTCTGAAAAAGAGAGATATTTTCCATTCAAATTATGGTTGATGAACATGAACATCATTGCGACGATCAAGCCCTTCAATTTACCAATCGGTGACCCAGAACGCTGAAGACTTCACAACCGCTGTTTTTTTCGTTTATTTAGTTAACAAGTCACATTCACTCGCTCCGATGAAGTATCATCAATATTATCATTATACACGCATTCTCACCCACAAATGAATAGAAAATATTTAATCATTTATGATTGGTTTTAAATTTCAACAATGTGTGTAACACAAGAAATATGGAATAGCGGAAATGCGGTAAGGTGGAAATCTCATAGAGGAGTGGGCTACGACCGTCACCATTGTCCTCATGTATCGTTGAGAGTTTAATATTCTGCCTGCCAATCTCGAAATGAAACTGGATTGTTCATCTCGCAGAATACGATTCAAAGGGCTAAATGTTGCTATCACTGTAATATTTTATTTTCGAGTTCAGAACCGATTTGATACAACGTGAACTTCACGTCGGATATATCCGAATCCAAAGCCATTCATAGCATAGCGTCAGTACTCTAACGGCAGTCGAAATGACTGACTCTATGCTATGAATGGATTCGGATGCATCCTACTGGCCTATCTTTACGTCGTGAAGCATCTTACTATGCTATGGCACGGCCGTCAGCGAAAATGACAAAAAGATCCCTAAGTTCCGTCTTTCTTTTTCGGCGCAATCGGTTGGTATATAAAACGCAAAGCACAGACGAGAAACCACAGTCGAAATGCAAAAAGGCACTGTCTTTGGTACGAGCGATCAACTCATTGACGAGATAAGGGACGACGGCGAATCATATTTTGATAAAATTTCGAGAATCGGTTTGCCCGCCGTATTTTATCTAATTCTCTGCGAATGTAATCATCAAATTTCATCACATAAACAATTGATTCTTTTTAAAAAAATACAATACAATACAAATAAATAAAAAAATAAATAAAAGCTGTTATAATACTCAACCAAAATTAAATCAATTGATTCTTTAACCGCCAAGCTTCAATTGATGCAGTCAGTTATTATCAAACAGTAGAAAATTGTTAAATGGTCATGACGGTCCTGCTGACTGTAAGCTGGCACGCCCAACAGCTGTAGCTAGTAGCTCACCTCCCAATTTTCGCAAGTTCAATCGAGAAAAACTCATTTTATTCGACTGCATTGCTCAATTCAGCCGGTTAACTTACGGTGTTTAACTTTGACAAGCTCTAGCAGATCTTGACTAATTGCAAATGATATTGCATGCGCGCATCTTATCGGGTGCTATCGGATGATGGTGATTCAATCGTACTATTAACTAGTATTTCCGATTAAAAATTCAGCTACTTTCAAGCATAACTCAAGAAAAGAAAAGGCATAACGTGAGTTGGAGAAAAAAATTTAATTAGCGGTCAATAGCTCATTGATGATTTTCTGCAATGCTACAGCGCCGATTTCGTTCTTCTCGTGGTAGTACGGCAATAGCGACAAACGTTTGAACCAAGCAGTGAGCTTTGGGTATTTTTCGCCATCAATAGGAGCCAATTGGTCGCCAGAAGAAACTGATGCGATGCAACAGAGATCCGCAACAGTCAATTCGTTGCCGCAAACATAGTCACCATTGGCAGCCAAATATGCCTCCAAAAGTGGATAGGTTTTCTGAACATATTCAACCTTATCTTTTGGCAACTCGGTGCCTCCATAATATATCACTGGTTCGGCTAAGAAGCGCAGGCGGCAGAACAGGAATCCACAGTCGAAATGCAAGAGTTGGTTCACCTTAGTGCGCGCAATCAACTCTTTTGGATAGAGTTTGTCATTGGCACCGAATTTGTCGACGAGATAAGTGACGATGGCATGGCTGTCGGTGATAACAACCCCATTATCAATCAACGTTGGAATGGTATGTTGTGGATTAATCAGAAAATAACGGTATACATCATTCAAATCCGGGATAAATGATGCTCAATTACCTTCTGGAACTCTGGCGTCAAATGATCACCGGCCAATAGATCGATTTCCTTCAGTTCAAGCTCCAACCCTAGGGCTGCGGCAGCCAACAAGACCGAGCGGCTTGGTGGGCTGACAATGTTGTAGTAGAGCACTGGTTTGCTGGCCATTTTCAGTTCGAGACTGTGAAAAGGAATGAAATGTTTTTGAAAAAACCAGATAATCGTTTCCAATTGCCATAAACAATATTGGTTCAGCGATTGAGCAATAATGTGAATTACGATTCATGCAATGTCGTCATTTGACCGAAAGAGCATTACATAAAGTATACACGCCAAATTAATCTGTTGAATTCATTGTTATCTTTGGCTTATGGCACTCCAAACAGCGAAATGTCCATTCGAAAATTGTTCGGGAATTCGCTTCGTTCCTTGCTTTCTTGATTGATCGAAACATTTTCCAAATGAGAAAATAGAACGCGAATTGAGATAAACTGTTGCCGGCTCACTTACGTGCGTAGACCAGTTGAATCAATGAAAATGAACTGATTCGTGAATAACAAATGATGCGTCAAATAAGCCAACTCGTTATCTAGGCTGTTCGCAGGGCTGATCATATGAATAATCTACTTTTATTTTTAAAAAAAGTTGCTTTGTATAGCTTCGAAATTTCTGATTCCAAAAAACTTCAATGATTAAATGAAACAGAAAATGAAAATAAAAATTTCCAATATATTTCGCTATTCAGTTTGCCTCAACAAATGACTCTAGATCTTTCCTTACAGAAGAATTATTGAGCAAGCGGTTCTCCACTAGTTTCCTCTCTACCATGTCTCTCAATCCGATAGCTCCAATTTCCTTCTCAACATTGTAGTATGGCAACTGCGACAGTCGATCAAGCCAAGCAGTGAGATTGGGGTATTTCTCCGCATCGATTGGACCCATCAAATCGCAGAACTCCACCGACGCCACGCAACACAAGTCAGCTACAGTCAACTCTTTACCGCAAATATAGTCACCATTGGCAGCCAAATATGCTTCCAAGAGGGGATAGGCCTTCTGAATGTATTCAATCATATGCTGTGATCTGTCAGTGCAGCCATAGTAAATGATGGGCTCGAACAAAAAGCGACAACGACAAAAAAGAAAACCCGTGTCGAAATGCAACAGAGCGTTGACTCTCGTGCGAGCAGCCAACTCCTTTGGATAGAGTTTGTCGTCGGCGCCATATTTGTCGACGAGATAAGTGACAATTGCGTGACTGTCGGTGATTACAAGACCGTTATCATCAAATGTCGGGAGTGTGTGCTGAGGATTGATCTGAAATAATTCGATGATCAAAGGTGTCCGTAACCTCTCCGTGGGTGGTAAGTCACCTTGATGAAATCCGTAGTCAAATGCTCGCCTGCCACAAGATTGATCTCTTTCAACTCGAGGTCCATTTCAAGCGCAGCTGCGGTCAACAACACTGAACGGCATGGTGGACTGATGACATTGTAATAGAGAGTTGGTTTGCTTGGCATTTTCTGTGATTTCCTGTAAAGAAAGATTCTAACATCAGCAAATGATTAAAATAGGAGTGAATGCTGCCTATTTCACAAAATAACGTTTGCAAGTCACGCCCAATGCCAAAAAAAAAAAAAATACTGAAAAGCCCAACTTACTTGTTTCGCGTTAAAGATAATCGACCGCTTGTGTGATTGAACCAAGTCGTACTAAATATAAACGAGATGCGCATTAGAGAACTGGCAGTTTTCGTTCGCGATGTCAATCGCCACTTCAACGAAAGCTTCACGATTGTTGCATACCTTCTGGCGCTTTATCTTTCTACTACTTACCCTGCATAATTCCACGTAGAGGCCATTTCTTTTCGAAATGATGTATCAACTTTGAGTGAATTCGGTTGATGCCACTTCGAAGATTGCTGTCTAATGAGACCGACTATATGACTGGATTTGACTGACACCGAGCGGCATCGAAGCTAGTAGCAAATAGCATTCACAGAACGAAATATAAATCACACGAAATGCATCGTGAACGTGAATTCTCACGATCTGCTAACAATACGTGGCAGCACACACCACAAATACCGACGATATTTCAATATGGAAAGTGATTTCTGTTGTTGGCCTTTGGGTGTTCGTTAATTTCATCTTCATTTTCATTTTTATTGTTTTAGTTTGTTCAATGCTTTGCTTGAGCTTATCCATCGACGGTGGTGTGGGTGACGACAACAATGACAATGATCGGTCATTCGGCAATCTTCCAAATCAGTTGGAATGTGTTTTTCATCAAAGCGAAATTGAAAGAAAAAATTGAATGCCGGAGAAAAAAAACAAACTTTCAGCCTATCCGAGCCGAACGCAACGTGGTCAACGAAATGAGCATTCATTATTTTATCACTCGATAAAGTGAAATTGGGATTTCCAACCGTGATTTAGGTAACGTCATGATCAATCGTCGTTGTCATTTCCTTTCGTCATCGCCCATCTAACGTCGACGCATCCATTGCACAATCGTCGATTGTCATTATTCGATTTTCGTCTTTGATTGCATACCGACACGCACTTTCACCGAGCCAAAAACACCGCACCGGCCAAATACCATGCGAGGCTCACGAGTCCAATGTCTCCGCCGGCTGATTTCGGACTTGGAACAATTGCATCAAACCTTTCAAATAAATTAAATTAAAGAATTGCCGTTTGCCCGAGCTAGCGAATCCCATGCACGCATTTGCCTACAGTCGACGCCACATAAATTTACAACATGTAGTTCGCTCGGCTGTTTACAAGCTGTACGCGCATGAAAACCGACCGAGGAGTTTCCATCTTGAGATTTTCTTCATTTGACGCCGTGTTTTCTTTGCTTTTATGCAATTGATGTAAATCGCATACCATTTTCTTGTAATCGATTGCGATTACTGCGTTGATTGTGTAACTGATGCAATTGCGTGTGACGTCATCATCGTCATGTATGGAGAGCAAATCGGAACATCATCATTGGAATGGCCGCCGAATCGACAAACTGACACAAATTTCCGAAATTCAGTACGACGAATGAATTTCGAAAAGGCGTTTCCCAATAAAGGCATCGCACTTAATAGCATTTTGTGAACCGTGAATGACCTACATATTCGAATGAGTTTGAACCATTTAGGATCAACGACTTTTGGTAATATTCATGACTTGCTTAATTTGACCTTGACCTCGAGTTTGTGAACGGTGTGTCAGGTTGTACGGTGCCGATGAATTTGAATCTTAGTCCATTCTGTACCGGTTTTCGGCAACTGCACGATGGATCTGTTATCGGAAATGGCATTAGAGAGAAAGTTATTAAGCAACTTCCAATCCAACATGAACCCAGGGCCATCATATTCATTCGAGAGTAACATCCCTTGCGTTGATTCGACTCGAACGGATGAATGTTCGAGAGAGATATGTCCGTCGCATTTTCGAAATAGTATTCAGATATGCATGAGATCGAATGAGACAAAGAAGATGCAGAATCATCATGATCATCATAATCAACGGATCATCAAAAATCGAAATGGTGAGGCGGCAGTAAAACCGATGGCATTGAGTCATATATGTTTCACTTCATTTCTTTTTCTATGATTGGCATCGATCACTGAGCACCGCGGTATTTGGCTTGTGTTCTCCTCTGCAATTTTCTGCTTTGCTCTCTCCATGCTGCACCGTGTTGTGCTTTCAGAATCAACCTCTCCTCTCTTTCATTTCGATTCATTAATGCCATGAGCCATAATCATCAAAAAATATGATTACAATAATTGTAGTCGTCCAAGAAGCAAGTCGAGTCAGCTCAAGCCAATCCAAGTCTGTGCATTGAAAAACGCATGGATTTCGATTGGCTCGTTGCCAATTGTTGTTGTTTTAGTTAAAAGCTTATTACTTTCCCATTTGGTTAATCAGTCAATTTGATTCAGTTGGAAGCTGATGGTCAAAGTCAATGGATATACCAACAAAACATCACAAAACATATCATGTGTGATCGGTTCATGTGTTATTGCACATTGATACATTGTTCGACGACTACGAGGACGATATCAGCATCAGCACTCACTCTTAAAAATAACTCAACTTCTCGGTTTTTCGTTTGGAGACCAGCGTCACCATACGCCATTCAATAAACATCATCGTTGGGCAACAAATCGAACCAACCAAACAAAACAAAACCGATCCGTTTCAAAACCATTCGAAACCAATGGCATCGTTTCATCGCATGATTCCACACACCGACCAAGACGTTTGAACGAATAAGCCGTTTGGCCAAGCGATTGTGTGCTTAAGCTCATTTTTAATACGAAATATTTTTTACGTATTTCGCTTTGCACCATCAACAGTAACAGTTGGTCCGGTCTTTGGTGATATGTTAATTGTACGTTGAATGTGCGACCAGGTGCGCGTGTGAAAGATATTCTCAATTTCAATTTGTATCAACCAGAAACGGAAAGGAAATGAAATGAAAGAAAAGGAAATTACCGAAAATAACAATAACATCGTGAAGCCAGTGTTGTATTTAACCATTTCAAACTTCGAGAAATATTCGTAAATTCATCGTGATTTCGTTTTTCCTCTTTCTTCCGATTTTGTTCTCCGTCTCGATTGATTTGCCATTTGCTGCTTCTGTTTGTGTGTGAATTAATTTAACTCTAAATAATTATTGACTGATTGTGGCACCAACGCGTACCGCGGTGCGACACGCGCACGGAAAGCCACAGACAGGCAGACAAACAGACAAAAAAACGTCGAAACAAGGGGAGCACACCATACTAAGTTCAGTGTTACAATGTTGATGAGACACTAATTTCAATAAACTTAGAAAGTGAAATTAACAAATAAAAACAAACCGCCAACAATAGTAACGGCACCTTATACGGCTTAAGCTATGTGATATGCTTGACCGATTTCGAAAGACTAAGATATTTCTTCGATTTTTTTTTTCAAAATTTGTGTGTTGTGTCGGTCACAACAGCTCGAACGGCTCAAGTGATTGCCAAAGTCAACAAAAATGCAATAGCTCAGCCGGTGACTTTGCCAAATATTCGAAAAAAGAAAAATCACCGCAATTGAACAAGTTCGAAGATAAATTGTCATCGGTATTTATCAGTGAACGTGTGAATGAGCAATTAAAATCCATCGGACGCAGCTCTCGCTGAATCGGCACGCAGTGTGAACGAGAGAGAGAGAGGGAGAGAGAGAGAGGGAGAGAGAGAGAGGGAGAGGGAGAGAGTGAAAAGATCGACACAGACATAGAGACACGCACGCAGAATAATCGAAACAATGCATCACAGTTGGTGGAATTCATTATGGAAAACGTCATTGATCTTCGTTGCCATGCAATTGTTGGTGATAACTGAGTTGAGCATGTGTAAAAGTTACAATGACCGACATAATGAAGTCACTGAATTCGGTCAAGATAAGATACTTACAGTGAAGTCTCAGCCGAAGGAGCCGAAATTCTTCGATGATTTCGATTGTAAGTATATTTCAGTTTTTATTGGATAAAATTGAATCAAAGATTGACTAGCTAACGAGCTGGGCAAATGTTTAATAGAAAGTGAAATTGGTCAGGTCTATCTGTTGGCAATAAGTTGAGCGGCATTTCTCGTTCTCTTTCTCATCCATTTGCCACACACAAGTCGGTAAATTGCGGACGCACTCAGACACCCAAGCCAAATGAACACTCCGTTCATTCACTCGTTCATTCCACAAACGTTCTGCTGGATGATCATCGCATTGACCGAGCACACACTCAAACACACGCGTGCGCAGACGGTGACGGTGAAACAGATACGAACCGTCGACGATTTAACCCTTAGAGCGTGGATCGAACCCCAGCTGGGCGGCTCGCGCTTACAATTCGCCAATCACGGATCACCGATTTTATATAAATTATACTTACAGGTGAATGCATTCGGGTCGGATGGAGGAGTAAGTTTTACACCATTGTCAACAAATGTTGGACTGAAATCAGTCGGCTTTAGCGTTCCTCACCGTTTTTTTGCCATGCTAGGGCCGGAACGTAACGAACGTAATTTTCAGCTGCATTAAAATCGGGCTTGCTACATATATGCCCTTGAATTTTCTAGTCTGAACTTTGGACAGCTGCAACAATTATTAATAATTGGGCTTTTCGAAACATTGTAAATCTTTGTGAAATAAAACAAAACACTGTTATAGCGGCAAAGTTCGGCGGTATAAGGGTTAACGATCGCTTACAATTTTCTTGTTAATGTCATTCCCCAAATAGCATTTGTAATTCGTCTGGTGTTCGTTGCATATTCGCCGTAAATCATTTTCATCTGCCCAACCGTTCCCCCACCGTTGTGGTCGGTGAATCTGGAAACTGCTACAAATTCGAACTGAAAAATCATCAAAGCCACAAATTGACTCATTGTTCGAATTAGAATTTGTAAAAGCGCAAGAGCGCACGAATGTTTGCTAAATCGAATCCAAAATGAATGAAAGAGATATACGCAAAAAGCGAGCCAGAGCAGGCGTCGAAAACGAAACGAGACGAGAAAACCAGAAAACTGAACGACAAAACAAAAGGCAAAAATCTCTCTTTCTGGATTGAACACGATGACACACAGATGGTTAAACGGTATCATTAAAAAATTAATATGAATAAGAAGAGAGAAAAAATTGCTGAAAAATGAAACGATGCATCGCGAACCGTCAGATCGAACGACATTGGGTGTCAATGCTGGTCAGTGTTGGCTGTTAGAGCCACTGCAACTCGTCCTTAACTTTTACTTGAGATCATTTTCGAGTAAATAGCAATTACGTTTTATGCTGATTTATCGGTCATTAGAGGAAAGGAAAGGAAAGAAATAAGAATGATGTAGACGAACATGGCACACAATCCGGTCACTCAGATCGGCCGCACCACTCACACATGCGTCCGATCCGTGTGTGCCCGATGAGATGAAGGCATCATCGGCATACTGTTCGCAAAACAGCAGATATTCTGTCAGCGCTTCTTGTTTTCGGAAAGTGTAATCGAGTATGATAATTTCACGTGAAACACACGCTGAATGGGTGACACAACTGAATGTGAACAAACTAGATTTGCATCTTGCACGACGACACAACGACCCACTTAAATCAAATTAAAATAGAGAAATAATGAACGAAGATAAGATTATGAATAATTTCATAGTTTCGGTTCGAGTAATTGGATGTGGCTGCGGTGCGATACGATGCGAGAGGACACGGTCGAGCGTTCCACGAGCTCGCATATTCATGCGCAGATGGTTGGAATATTCGAGGCTGAGACTGCGTTTCCGGGAATGCCTTAGCATTCTTGCAGCGCAAGCTCAACCGGTCTTCGAACACTTACGCATCGACGTTGTTTTCCTCGATTGATTTGGTAATTTGTTCCATGCAAGGCATGACAGTCTTCCCATCGAAGTCGATTGCAAAAAGGGCGAAACTTGCGGATGACTTTATCATTGCATCGTAGTTTGCTATACAAACGCAATTGTGTGCATGGCGATGCCGGATAAATGTGCGGCATTTCTTTCCCGTAGAAATGAGGAAAAAACAGCTCAGCCAAAAATTTCGTTATTTCTTCGTCTATCATTTAGATCGTTTAGTTGTCATAAATTATAAAATGATGTGTATTCGCTTCGTTTGTACTTTCACTCATCGTGATGATGGTGATTATTATTTTGAAAATGAATAAAAGAGAATCTTCTCCGTTTTTCGTGTGGGTTTTCTGTTTTGTTCGTTAATTTTGCCTGTGATTTTGTGTATCAAAGTGTAGCAATCTGATTTGAATGGAAATTTTTCTTTTTTCGTTGTTGCTGTCGTCGTCTGCTTCCACCTCTCCTTTTATCGGAATTAACAGCTTTTTTTTTTGACCGAATCAGATTTCAAACCTCCCAATTGGAATATTTTTGACCATCACAAAATGTCAAAATTGAGCTAAATGGCACGAGAACAATTTTGTTTGAATGATTTTCCACGAATTTAAATCGTTATTCATTGCAATATTATCATTTCACAGGGGCATGACATGAATGAATGTCGTGTCACTGAGAAAGCGATTAGAAGGTTTTTGAAGGGCACTAATCTCATCTTCAGCGAAGAAAGTCCGAGCAGGTGCCAGAAATGGAGACGGAAAGAGCAATGATGATGAGACACGGATTCCCATTTGTCCAAGTCTAGGAACCCAAATGACAGAGTCGAGCGTAGTTCGCTCAGCAAACTGTCACCAAATAGAAAAGAGCAAAATCTTGAGCGAGCATCTTCATGTGCGTTACAATAATTCGTAAATGGTTTTGACTATTCACAAATATAATAGCCGAAGATTACTGTCA
>JANSTV010133370.1:0-17523 GCA_027564135.1 Lestremia cinerea
CCATGCTCACTGAGGGTTGCAGTAGCTACATCGCAGATTAACGGCCAACGGAATATGTTACACATTGCTCGATGGTGGTTATGAATGCATTCTTTTGCATCGTCATTCGAGCCCGACTGGCGAGACAAGAGGAAAAATGCTCAAGAAAAATCGTTGCCGACCTTTCCTCGTCGCATGAATACTTTGGAATTGAATGGAGTGCAGAATATCCCTTCCTTATGAATATTCTTTTGCATGGCTTTGATCCGAGTCGCATCGGAATTAGGGCGCTATGTGGCCTTGATCTCAGCTGGCATGAGAAAATGAGTTTCATTTTTTTTTTCTTTCTCTCATTTTCATCCTTCCTTCTTTGCATTTCAAAACGAATGTTGGTGATGCCATTCAATTTCCGTTAATCAAAAGGCGTTCGGGGAGACATTTTTCCATAGCATTTGACATTGAGTCGGGGGAACGGGCCTTTGAGGGTTCGCAATAAGCGTTTCTTTTGCATTTGTTTTCACTTTTTGAAATAACCTCTTTATTTACAATTCATTTAAATTCATTTTAAGAGAAAATCAAAATATATTAAATTCTCAAAGGCTATTCGAATGGCACTTACAGACGATGGCGGCATTATTTACAAAATTAAACGGAGAATTTTCCAAGCAAAGACTGGAATGGACAAATCATACGTAGCTCTCCAAGACGGGTGTGTTTGATAGACTCAGTTTCCTTGGGCTTTTCATGAAATCATCTGGCGACATCTCCAGACTATGATTTCTTGAGCTGTTGTTAGTTCGAGGACTGCTGTTGTTGTTGAATCGATTGAACGAGCCGAAATTGCTTTCGTCCAATTTGCGATGAATATAGGCCAAATCTTTGGCGTAAACATTGCTGGCCATCCTCTCGACCAGGGCAAATATCGGCAGAATGTTGTGTTGAAAGGAATCATGACCGATAGCCGTATGATGCAAAAGACGAGCAAAAATGTGCAAAATATTCTTTGTGGTTTTCTTCAGGGCCATCGCCTCTGGGAAATAGGCGAACTCGAGATGGAATTGCGTATGGAAAATGGTCGCGATGAAATTCATGATTTCCTTGCTGGCCAAATGCTGATGACATTTTTTATTTCCCGCCATATTGAACATCATACTGGTTGCTTGTTCCTGCAGTTGAGAGAAGAAAAAGAAATCGATTAATCTCATTGCATTCCGGAAGGATGGTTCAGCGAGCGTGCGAAATGTGAATGAACTTACGTAAACGAAAATCACAGCATCGCCGAAGGATGGTAGACGCTGTAGCTGTTTGTGGCAAGCATTTTTCAGTTGCACAACAGTTCTATTCGACATGAGCGAGTAGAATGTGAGCGGTGATTCCCGGGACAAATTGTTGAGACAGGCTGCGCAGAGCATGATCGTTTGTGGGCATTCCGTTGAATCCAAAATGTTTGTGACTCCCGACACGATGCTATCGGCAAATCCTCTGAGGGCATCTTCCAGGGTGGTGCGGTTCTCGGAATGCCATGGAGCGGTTATTTGCGCCAGCACTGAGACAGCTTCCCGTAGCTCCGAATCGAGTTTCTTGGATAGTTTTCGGGTGTCGCCCAAAATTTCGGTGACCACTTCGATGCCTTCGTTCTCGATGAACTGACGAATGGTGTCCGGTGTGGAGCAAACTGTCGCCAAGGCGCGCAGAGACATTGCTCGTATCGAGGATTGCTTTGAGTCCAAACATATGACAATCAGCACACGAATCACCTCCGTGGCCATAAAGGCTTCAGTCAGCGATCCGAATTCTCCGGCATTTTTTCCTACGCCTTCCGCTGACAGTGAAGCTATCATGTTGATGTTGGCCCGCATCAGCAGATCATGTTGCTGCTCTTCGATGCCGGAAACGATGACATTCACCAGCTTGCGATAAATTCTCCGAATCGCTTTCAACACCGACTGCCTCAGCGAGTATAAGTCCTCGAGCATTTTGTGCGCTTCGATATCATCAAGTTTGGTATCGCATGCAACTCGCAGGTCTTGACATGATTCGACAATGTCTCGAACATTCGCTTCAAATTTCTTGAGCTCGATCTTTGGCTGCACTGGTTGATCGGGCATCGACTGGAAAATCACTCTCGAATTCAGTTGACTCATGAACTGGCACACATTTATCGTTAGATGTTGCATCAAATCCTGGATTTGATTCTTAAACTCGCTGTCATCGCCGATGACAAAGGTCTCATTGCCGTCAAACGATGGAGATCTCGATGCATGCGTCACAAATACCTTCTCCAAGTCATTGAAATCACATTCGACGGCCGTTGCCTTTGTCCGAATTTGTTGAATTAGTTTCGAGGCAATCGGTGCACTAAGCCTTTGCGTACGTGTCGCTTCAATTAGTATCGATTTTGTTTGTAACGTCGATAGGATTTCATGAGCGAATGTTGTACGTGTCTCATCCACCCAGAATTGCACAGATGGATCGTGCCCGTTTAGCAGAGGATTTGTGTATTCGATGTACGTACAGGTTTGCCAATTCAACATTGCCGACAAGTCTAATATCGACTCGATGCTTTCGTTAAAGATTAATCTACTTCGCAGAGATTTCTTCGTAGCAGCGTTCATTCTGGGTGTGAACGGTGTTATGGCTGCTTCATTCGAGCTTGATGGAAGTGGAGCTGATCGACTGGGATGAAGCATTTTCGGGGTTGATGACCCGTTCGGGGGGTACAATTCATCATAGGTGGGCAGCGGAAGTCTCTCGCGTAGCGGACTTGGGCTGTCATCCGGACTATTCTCCGTTGCGCTTTCATCATTTCCAGAACCAAAGACGACTGTCTCGTTGTTGTACGACAAGAACGGCGACATTGGACTGCTGGGTGAATTCAGTGACTTCAAACTGGTCTTTGGTGTTTGCTGTTCGGCTCGTTGGGGATTTTCTCGGACAGAATTCAACGATTCGTAAATGTGATTCGTCGCAAGATTATGCTTGTCACTCGACTCGGCCAACATGTAAACATCTCCCACCGATCCAGACACCTGGGACACGCATTCGAGCAGGCTTCGTCTAGTTAAGCGGCTCCGATTCAATCTCCTGTCCACCGAATTGGTTTTCTTGATGGAAGCCTTCAGGGTCTCCCGTAAGAACGGATCCATCGAGAGGAACTTATCAGAATCAGCCCCTGGGGCAACCGGCGACGATGGCTCACTAAATGATATCTTCCGTACGGCCGGACTGCCAATTAAACTGACGAATTTCTTTCGAATCACCGTCGGCGGTGTGCTTTTATCACTGCAATTCGACGGTGATTCATCGCCCCGAATACAAGCGTTTATTTGAAAATTGACATTCGGCTTTGGAGACAATTTGCTCGGGGACTCTGTCAAGTAATTGCGATTCTCATCCACTTTGGGGGCTTTATCATTGTTTGCATACGGACTGGAGTCGTGTGTTGACGAATTCGGTGAATGATCCGAAAAACCGGAATCTTGACTTCTCAAACTGCCTGGACTGTCACGACGTTGTTGAAAATATTCCGTGGGCGTTGTGTTCGGCGAAGCGTTCTGCTCCAAGCTCTTACTCACTGCGGTGGTTTTCTGCGTCGCACGTTGTTCTGTCGACGGTGAATTATTGCCCCACCACACTTTGCTTTGGTGCCGTCGAAAATTTGACTTCATCGTTGAGCTCATTTTCGTTGTGTATTGACCTGTTGAAATGAAAAAAAGCATAATTTAAAATATTATCGTCACCCAAATGTAAGCATTTCACGCTAATATTTATCGAATCGACAGTTTGTTTTTGCATTTTTCCTTTCCTGAGTTCGAGCTCCGACTCGATGTTTTTAATTAGAATCTTTTGCATTTTGATTCAAATTCGCTGTGGTTTCAACAAAAATTGCTTATTTCCGGCGAAACAATGCCAAACAAAGGGAATGCAAGCAGGGCAAAAGAGCGTCGAGTAAAATGAAAATCGATTTTAATTTGCATTTGCACGTGTGGCTTGCAACGCATTACAGCGATGCAACAGGCGCATTAGTCAGCCGAAAACCAACGTTTACATGCATTTCTGACCATAATTGGTTAAACGAGACACTGGATTATCCGAAACAATGGAAAGTAGCATTAGAAATTGCCGCGAACTGTTGCCACTACTCGAGCTGCTATCTCGCAATGAGTTTTGGTTGCGAAATTCGATTTATGGCTGCATCGGAAAGGCTTCAGTCGCCTCACATCAAGGACTCTCCTCTCAAAGAGCATGTGCGAATAAACGAACAAATCCAGTCTACCGAAAAGGATTCCATCCATTTGCATATTCTTTTGAAGAACGAAAAGGTACGGAAACTCGTTATGCAAATATTTGCTGATTCTATTTGGTTGAAGGATCAAAAACGGCTCTATCTCTGTCGGGTTGATGCATGACCTGTTACGGTAGGTTTCTTAGAGCGAACACAACGAGCAAAACTTTAATCATTCGGATGTTGAACAAAATCGAAAAAGCAAATCCAATCACCGAAGAAGGTATTTGACCCAAAAAAAAAAATCAAAAAAAAAAATCTTGTAAAAGAGCAGCAGTAATCAATAACTAATTGACAGTTTGGAGCGAACCTATGTTATTGCACATTGATAAGCGACGATTACACAATGTTCAATCTAATTTAACCGACTGCCATTCGCCGGTGACATTATCGTGCAATTAACAAAAGCATATCTCCGAAAAATACCAGACTTTTGGGTCGAACCATGAGCAAACATACAGCTCCAATCTAATCGGTGTTGGCTTAGCGAATTTATGAATGAAATTGTATCGAATTGCATGAGCGGTGCGATTAGTGAGCAAAGCAATATTGGAAAAAAGACCGATGGATATTAGCGCAGACGTCTACAGCACGCGAGCAACGCGCATTGGCAATTCAATAATCATTCGAAATGATAATCACCATTGGCACACACGATCGCCACACAATCGCGCGTCATTGGCGCAGGTTAAGCTAGTTGCGATGCTATTCGCATTCATTAGTCGTGACGCGATGATTCAGCACTCATTCCGATTGAATTATTCCGGTATTGGTCTGTCGTGTTGCGGTGATTCGTCATTTAGCGTGTTTCTCTCTTCGGGAGAAGGACGGTGCTCGTACCAGGAATTCGTTTGGTGTGAATGCCATCGGATGTGAGTCATGGGTTTTAAGTGATCTCGAGTTCACAATGAATCGATTTTGAGCCTTTTCGATATTCAAATTCGGTGGCTGACTAGCCTTCCCATCGATACACCCAACAATGCATTTCCCTTTCGAAAAACACACACGCTGGAACCCAACCATTTCCGTAGTCATCGTCGTCGTCGTCGTCCAATCACCAATTTGTGATTTTCATTTTTATTGAAACGCACGAAAACAATAGACCTCCGTTGATATTTTCGTTGCCGCCAACAATAACGAGAGAGCATTTACGTCGCCCTCATGTTTTTGCTCGTTCGAACCGAGCACCTTTCAATGCATTTAAGCCGATTGCATACGCAAACCGATGTGCCATACAGAATGAACGCGGTCACCCCTATGCCAACAACAGCAATGTGCACCATTTTCAATGCAATGAGTTCACCTATTCGATGGCACAGCATTTCAATTCCGTCACAAACATATGTTCCGGCTGCGGTTGGCTTAATTTCGATTCGTCGAGTGACAACGCTCGGCGGCTTCGAATTGGAATTGGAAGTTGAAATTATGCAGTATGGCACATCGCATTGACAGCACGGGACATTTCGAATTTAACAGTTGAGGTATTACGCGTGCCATTGACGAGAGAATACATTTCCGGTTGCGCGCGATGTGAGCCCGCCCCATCGACGAAATTTATTTTTAATTTTTTCTTGTTTATTTTTTGTATTTAAATTTTAATTTTCCTGCATTTTAATGACGCTACAATGATTTCTGTTGCATATTGCTTTTGTATTTTTGCTGTTCTGCTGCTGTTTTTTTTTTATCTCATCACTGATGGAAATAGTCGCTTCATGCGTAATGAGATTTAGCTCGAAAACAATTATTCATTTCATAATGTCAGAAACCGCAAACTGTCGAGTAGTTTTGTTGATGAATTTTAATTACCTTATTTTCGGTTGAATCGCCACAGCCAAATGAATCCTCTTGTTTGCCTCGGTAAATAATCCCAAATGTTGAAATTTCACAGCATATTTTTTCGATTTGAAAAAAAAATAATAAACAAACTTGAAATTCCAGCAAAATAGTTTGGCACAAAAAATCACTTTTAATTTAATTAAAAATTAGCACAAGACTCCTGCAAGGGCACAGACACCCACAGGACGAGCGAGTCGATCAAACACCACAAAGCAAATCCAACTGAAAGGGACTCGCCAAAAGCAGAGCAAAGATTTAATCCAGCACGCGATCCGGTAATCACTTCGATTAGGTGTTAACGTACGATCACTATCGTTTCCACATCGCACTCTTCATGCGTCTTTGAGGTTTGCGTATCACTGCCCGACTAAGCGATGCACAACACGAGACAATGCCAGTAGCGAAAACAACGGCCACACACCAGTAACGTACGGTGATCGTCCAATATCACACAAATGTCTCATTCTGCTGTTTCATGCTCTCTTCCCTCTCTCTTTCTCTCCCTCTTCTTCTCATTCTGTTTCGCCTCGTCGTTGTTCGAGCAGTCGGCTACAAACAAACTACAACAACAAGAACGAAACACGCTGAAAAAAAAACACGCGCTCATTCACTTTCATTGAATCATCGGCACAGCTCTGGGAGCGTCGTCGTCGCTCATCGATGGTCGCAATTGAACATACAACAGCTGTATCGAGGGTTTGTTTGGGTACCTTCATTCGATGTTCTCTCTCTCTTACTCGTTTGAAACCGGTATCTTTGCTCTCAGTCGAATCGAGTCGCAAACAGCAATCGGTTCTCTTCTGCCCAAAACGGATATTTTCGGTTTGGACATTTCAAAAGGGGTTCCAAAATCAAGGTGTTCCCTCGTCTTCGAGCTACTTTTCGATAAAAAAAATTCAAATCAAAATGACTTACCGTTATTTCTCATCGATTGCGAAACGGTATGACACCAATACGAGAATGTTCGCTCAGGTAAATGTTCTTCGGTGAACGTCGATGCAGCGATTAGATTAACATTTGCTGGCGATGGCAAGCTGAACCTTATCTTTTGGAGAATGATAATTGTTGAGCAACGGAATGGTGTTGGGTGTTCTGTGTCGAGTGCGAACTGTGATTTTCTTGTTCTCGACCAGTAATGCGTGCCTTTTGGAATTTTGGGTCCGTTCGACGACGAAGCCGCCAACAATGGGGTTTTATCGGTTGCTATCACCGTTCGAACGGTTCGATGATTTCATTGAATCAGCAAATTCGCAATCAAACGCATCGATCCATGATTCGACTTGGATGAAGCCAAAGTTTCCTCAAACTTCTTCAAACGTTCACTTTCCAACGATTGTTTGTCTAAGGACTTTCAAAATACAAATAAAATACGTTTCTCGATGAAATTTGCTGTTTTTCTTTCTTTCTTGAAATAGAGTTCATTCTCGCGTGAGTCATAAACTGGTGATTCGAAAAAGATTCGATGAACACGTGCTCAAATAATATTATGTTTTTCTCGACGATAAGCAAATGAGGAATGAATTTAGGTCGATGAGTTGTGAGATGCATTGGTTGTAGTGGTGGAAAAGGATTGCAATGTCCTTTCCCGTCGTCACAAAATAGCATTCTCATTTCAAACACTTGTCCGAATCGACCGCAACAAGAATGAATTCCAAAAGAATCGCATTTCGAATTTGTTTGCAAAAATCCACAAAAAATGGTTGAAACGAAAGCGGTCGAGTCGGGTGGATGTGCTGAGCCCCGGTTAAGTCCCATTCAACAACCTTAAATCCTCTTACCGGTTACAGTGCACCGAAGGCCAACCAAATGCAAATCATTCCAACGGTACTTGTTTAATCTTCTCTTTGATGATGTTATTTTCGAAAATTACTTTTTCGCAAATGATTTTCCCGTTCCAGAAACATGCGATGCGATTCGTTTGAATTCCAAAACAGTCTTATCGTTATTTACATTTTCAACTGGCGGTGATTGCGTTTCCCGGCCGAGAAGGATGATGGAAAACGGCTTAATGAATATTCCAAAGGCGGCTTCACGTAACATTCTTATTTCTGAGTCATTGTGATTCATTTGAATGACTGGTACCGGTTAATTGGCTGTAATTACCGTGAGCAATCAACAGATGCTTAGCAATCCACCGGTGAATAATTCATGACAATGTTTACTTGTCGAAAGTGATTCACGCGTTTGAATGTAAATTGCCGTAAGTCGCGATTCTCAGTCCAAGTAATCGCCTGAGATTGGCAGTCATCAGCGATAATTTCATTCAAAATTCATGGCGCATTCACAATGGCGGCCATTAATCAACTGCTGGAAAATTATTAGAGGTTGCATAACTTCCGGCGATTTTACGACACAATTGGCAGCCAATCAACGTTAGCCGGGTATTCGTGCATTGGTGACGGAGCTTGCGAGACGCCAGAAATAAACTTTGTGGAAAATTTGACTTGAGCTGAATCGGCCGGGTGATCCGAAGAAACGTGCAATCACCGTTGCAACAAGTTCAATTGCAATGAAATGGAAAACTGCATACTTGACCCGACTCGCATTCACTTGCAATGGGGGAAAAACAAAAACAAAGACGTAAACGTGCTTTCATTCGTTGATCATGCGAGTCCCGAACAAAAGTGAAAATTAATTTCAATACGATTTTATTAATGAGATCCGTTGACATTGTGAGCACGTTTTGATTGGAAAAAGAAGTCGCCGAATGGTGGCTCGTATTCAATTAGCTGCGTCTTTTCATTTGAATCGTGCTGTGGACACCTTCCTTGGGCATGTGACCATCGAATAGTGTGACACTTTGGAGGAACTGGAAAAACGAAATGATTTTCAAATTGAGCTGTGGCGAAAGGTAAAACGAGTTCGAAACAGAGTGGATTTTCAGTGAAACAGAAACCGATTCGGCTCAATGAGGTCAAAAAGTCAACAGGATGCACAGAAATCTATTCAAATTTAGGCAATTTTTGTCAGTTGAATTGTTATTGAATGACTGAATTTTTAATCGTCAACGGCGGGCAACAACAGTCCAGTGGCACACAGCACACCGTCGTCGTGCCAGCTGTACGCCACTTTGGCGAAACGAATTTGAAAAATCGCATAGAAAATAGAAAATTTATTCTTTTTAATCAAATTCTAATGTATCCGAAACGAGTCTGCGCCACTCGCTTTTACTTGATGCTGTCCGGCAAAAATCTTTATCACGACCAAGCGACGGGGACGATGACGACCATTGGCAAGCGGTACACCGCAACCGGACACTTAGTAAATTGACGATTCTCAAATTATCAGGCAAATTTTGGATGCATATGTGTGTTTGCAAGCGTGAATTGATCGAATCGCGGACATTTATAAATAATTGAAGAGTCGAGAACCGATTAGAAAACTACCGGCTTTGCTGATTTCCAGATGATGGACGATGGTTGAATTGATTATACGCAAATCGAACGCACAATTTAGAATGTGCGGTTGCTGTTTTTTTTTTTCTTTGGTTCTTCTTTTTTTCTTTTTTCGTTCTTTTCGCAATGAAATCAAGATTACGCAGGTTTTTTTCACTTTGATTCGTTTTCAGTTTGATTTGCTGATGATAAATTATGGATGAAAAATGTCACCCGGGCGAATCGATTTAGGCGCAGAACAGCAACAGTTTCTGAAAAGAAAAAGAAATTTCAAAAGCGAAACCACTTTTTTTTTGGTTTTTTTTTGTTTCGAATACTCCACTCGCAGAACGTCAAAACTCTTCTTTTTCTGCGAGAAATTCCGAGCACAAAAAAAGAATGTCTTCCAAAATAGCATTAGAATTTGGTCGATCAATCAAATCGGAAATCAAATCTGAAATCAAACATCATTTATTCAAATGTGAATTCGAGCCAAGAAGAGAAGAACAGACGCAACGCACAACGTGAAGGACAACCCGTTGCGCATATAAAAGATGAATAGCTTTTGTCAAACGGATGACAGTCAATTGTTGAGATCGCATCCGATCGAACCGAAAAGACATCAAATGATAGATTCTGAAAGGTAAAATGTGGAATTTTTGATTGGGACGCAGCCATTGATCCATATTTGAGCAACGAGCAACGCAACAATACGATCATCGTTGACCAATCGCCATTGTCATGGAAAACAAACAGAGAGCGCAATAGCGCAATGATATTCGGTTAGTCGTGGCGACATTCTCGATGTCACATGGCGAATCGTGGCGAACAATTGAGAGAATGCCATTGGCTTGCATCCATTTGGTGTGTGTTTTCATAACACAATAAGAATTTCATGGTCTAATATGAATAGCATTATGCAGAACGTACTTCACTTAAAATGCTAATTAAAAATTGGAAATTCATATACTCCACTAGCACAATATTCATCGTTCTTGTCATTTTCGCCTTCTTTCCTTTTCTCCACACACTTTGGCTTTGACTGGGCCCCCCCATCAAGGCGAAGCAGACGAAGGGGAATGTAAAATGGAAAATGGAATCGACCGAGCACGAAACGAGGAACGAAAGAAAAGAAAAGAAAATACAAAATGAAATGCAAAATGAGAAGTTTAAAAAAGAAAAAAACATGAAAAAAAAAAAATGAGCAAAGCGCAAAGACAAAAGCAAAAAAGAAATAAAGAAAAAGGCAATAAAGATAAAGATGACGGCGATGAAGAAGTGTTTTTTAATAGCGGCTGAGCCCAACACGACATAAATGGCTATATATGTCAATTTCCTTTTAGAATGAAAATAAACGTCATTTGTATATCATTTCATTTCGCGCCGGAGCCACGGCCAGCACCACTCACACGACGACGAAGGCGCGCAAAGCAACCAGCAACAGCAATAAAAAGAACGAAGGAGAAAAAAGCCAGCGGAATGAAAAAAATCAAGGGAAAACAGCAGCCAAGCATCAGCCATGCAGCCCCACCAAATCGCAAAGCACATGAACGACAAATCAAATCACAATATTTATATTTATCACTTTTTATTTTCATCTCATTTTCGTTCAACTTTTGCGGTTGATGCTTTAAGCGGCTGCCGGCAACCGTCACTGCTGCTGCAAACGCAAACAGCCCGGCCCGTTGGTGTTCTTATTCTCATTCTCTCGACTTCTGAAGACACCTTGACTTTTTGCTGGTTTGATTATGTCTATTTTTATATTCCGTGTGTTTAATATGGCGATTGCTTGATTAACTCGAGAATGGACTGGAATGGCTGACATTCAAATGAGGGAATAACGTGATGGGGCTCAGCAGTGGAGGCGTCTGCCGAATGCAATGGGAATGCTTTGACGCGGGCAGGACATGTTGACGGTGAAGCAGAGCGGCCTCAATGGAATGCACAGCACTTGATGAATTCGGTGAACGCTCAAGCTTCAGCAACTGAACGAACTTTGAGCTTTTCCTTTCTAGCTCACCTTGGGAGTTCTAGCTATCAACCTCTCGATCGTTCTGAAATCTCTTTCCCTTCACTAAGGCGATTATTTCGAAGCCCACCCAATCGAATCACCATCGACCAAACTTGAACGCCAAATTTCAAACGGTCGAATTCAAATCGAATCTCTTTCGAACGAAAAGAAATGCCGTTCAATGGGAAATTTCCAACGAAAACAATCGACCAAGAAAATTCACGAGTTTTAATGCGAAATTGAAAAAACGGGAATTGCCGTTAAACAACACACACCGATTTTCAGCACTCTGGCACTTTGACTTCAGCCGAATCGACCGAATAAAATGTTTGTTGTGAGCGGCGGCAAAAGAAAACACAAATACTGGACGAAACGCGATCGATTATTTCGAATTGGACATCATGTAGTCGCGTGTGAATGCGGAAATTCGTTTTCATGCAAATCACTACGTGGAAGCTATGTGGCTTGCTCCTCGCCACTGGAGAAGCTTCGAGACGGATGCGTTGCCATTTCGTTGTCTTTTGTTTATTTATTTCGACAATTGTTGTTGATTTGTTGCGGGTTTTTTCCTCGGCGAATATTTTTCTAGCGCTGTTTATGCGCGAACACCAAATAATTTGGATCAACGCATTCATTTCCCTCCAATTTATGGACATTGGCTGTTTTCTCAGTTCGGTCAGGCGCGTGCATGACTTTATCAACGGTTTTTTTTTCTTCTTTCTTTCTTTCTCCGCTTGTTTTGTTTTCGGCTGTTTGTTTGTTTGTTCGTCAAGTCATTTCGATTCCTCGCATTTCTAGAAAGTGTAAATTTCCGACTGTGAACATTTCCATATGAACTCATTCGGAATTATAACGGTTCTTGGTGGATCTGGTACACCGGTGGATGTGGCCATGAGACACGACTGAAGTGAATGGGAAAACTGTCAGTTGCGCCGGTTCTCATTCCCATCAATTTTTAATCGAAAATCATTCGAAAGTCAGATTGATTTCGAAGAAAAGCTTGTTTACAATTTGAAAAGTGGAAAAGTGGAAAACTCCCGCAAAACTTCTGCGAGTGACGTTGACAATTTAATAGAGGACGATTTTGCGTCCATGGCAATTCCAAGTTTCTACGCAGCAAGCAGTGTAGCATCCTTGATGGCAAAAGGCGCCTCGTCATATTCAACAAATTCATTAATCGTCGACGAATCGATCACGAAATATCCAAAAATCCGACCGGATCAACTTGTCATTTCAATGCGCTACCGCTGTGGAACTGTATCTGAGTGTAATTTATGCAGTGATTTTGCCTGAAAACAAGCGATTTTCATTACAACTGTCCCGCACGAAATTGTCCAAATGGCGACCAAAGAATTACAAATATTTTTTTTTCGTCCAAAAAAGCGAATAAATAAATTTCAGCATCGTCTGCATAAATGACTGTATAATGGGCGACGACATACATACAATGGGAGGAACGGAAAACGGAATTCATTGGACAGGCGATGACGGAGAGGGAGAATTGCGGACAATTGACGACTATTAGGTTCCGAATGTCAAATTCACAGCTACACAGCGACGACGGAGACGACGACAACAACTTGAGAAAAAAAAACGAATTAAAATCTTAGCCGAAACACAGTAAGCCACCAAAGCGAAATACACTCATCATACCTGCGACACTGTGATGCTAATGACGAACCGAAGATTTATGCGAATATTTAAATATAAGGTCACAGAAAATGTTTCCTATTCTCTTCTTTTTTCTCGCCTCGAATTCATCACTGCTGTTGACGTGGCTATTGAAACGGTTAACTATCACTCGGGTCGGTCGAAAATAGAATATGTCGATTCTCGATCGGATCGGGCAGCGAAACAAGTTTGATTGATTTTGAGAACATGTCGATGCCGGGTGTCTTCCTTGCGATCCCAACGCGCATAGATTCTGTTTGGCTGCAAGCATTCTTTAATTCAATATGGCTGCTTACCTTCAACTGAATCACAATTTGGCCTAGTTGAATGTAGTCGGACGGAATTTCCTTCTGATTTTGACAGTTGAACAGAGTTTTTTTCGAGGGCATTTTTCAAGGATTCTCCCCTGGAAAATCTCAATTTAACTGAAAATAGAATGGAAAAATTGAAAAAATTTGAAAAAAATTTAAGAAAAATTTGAAAATTAATAAAAAAAATTGTCAAAAAATTAAATTAATCTTTTCAGAACGGCACGCTAAAATTGACCAAAATTTCTGCGCTTCGGGTAGCAACCGACTACCAAACAGCACAAGTCGAACCACTCGATGAGCTGCTGGCTGTCAGTTTTGACATCGTTCGTTCCAAATTTGATTTTGATTTCGTGCAAAGTGTCACGTACCCATCAGAGAATCTAAGATGCGTTGCATAAGAACCAAACACTATGGAAACGTGTACCGGATTGAAGATGATCAACGGGAAAATGCATGCAAAATCCGTAGACGAGATTTAACGCGCTAAATTCGCATTACGTAAAATGTACAAACAGTCACATGTTCACCTAAATTAGCGACGTATTTTAAAATTGCTTGTGTTTTTTTTTCTCGTCATTTTATTGTATCGCTTTCCATCTTCCGCCTTGGAAAAGTGTTAGCGTAGCGGTCAGATTCGTTTGCTCAGCGAAAAGACGAGTGAAGAAAAAGAGAAAAAAACGAGAAAAAAACGAGAAAAAAACCAGATGCGACGAACGAAATTGCATTAATGGGCTGAGCTGTGATGTCATCTGTCTGCGAGTTGCGTTTTTTTTCACCTTTTTCGTTTCCTTTTCGATTCGGAGGCCCACCATCACAACCGCCACCATTTGCCGCAACAAATTTATTCTAATTTTATTCTTGCATTCGATTTGATGATAACATGCAATCAAGCTCGCAGCCACAACACACTCGCATCCCGACAATCACAACTGGACCAGTCGACCAACATGCGATAGAGATGCCTTCCCTCCACACAAGTCTCGCTGATACACTTTCAGGTTTCATTCAGAAATCGCATGTACCGGATGTACGAGTATTTTACAATAAATTCTATTCCAGCGACAAACGAAAAAAAAAGCAAAAAACAAATAATGCATTTTTTCGCTTTTTTTTTGCTTTCGTGTTTCTTGTTGCTTGTGTTGGAGAAAGAGAGAGAAAGGGAGAAAGAGAGAAAAAATACGAAACGAGCAAAGAAAAAAATCAAAATCAACGAAAAAACGGAAAAAGAACACGCTCGCAGCATCACAACGTGTCACACCGCTTGCAATTTTCGCTCTTATTCGTTTCATTTCTGTAAATATCCTTTGTTTTCGACAGGTTATTTAAATATATTGCAAAATGCAGTTTACGATTGTTTAGAGAAAGATTCGACAGATTTTCGCTTTTGGTGTTAGTGTTGCGTTGCGTTAATACGTTCTACCTCGGCTGTTGCATGGCGTATGTTAAGCTGTCGTTTGTCATTTACATAACATTTTACGCCAGCCCAGCCGCGAACTAATGCATGAAACGGACCGCATGATGATGTGACTAAATGCAGTTCCTGTCACTCAAATTTTATATCAGCGGTAATGATTATCGCCGTAGCCAATTCAAAATGGATGACTCAGAAGGTGTGATGGGCTACCGAGTTCTTTTGACGTAAATCTGTTTTTTTTCTGTTTTTTTTTTTCATGTTTATTCTCTTTTCGAGTGTGACACGCGGTACCGGTAGACCGGAGAAATGTGTTCGACAGATAATTTTGCGCCACGCCTCACCAGCGTTCTGTAGACGTAATCGTATCGTCGTAACTGAAATCACTACAGGAATGAATGTTCTGGTTCGGGTTCTGAGAATTTCGTTCTGAATAAGAGGTCAGTACGGTAATGGTTGGGTTATGCCATCGCTAGGATGACGGCTTATGAGAATTGTCTTCCGTTTGAAGAGCGTCGACATAAGCAACGACTTATCAATCTTGCCAATGCGTCTGAGGTTTGAGATGTGTCCCAATGCATCGCCCCAAGCCCCCCAGCACCCAATTCATCTCCTGCTTGTTTACATCGATTCCTTACATAATTTGCAGCTCATTGGAACGGAATAATTACGATGGAATTGATGATTGTATTTTGACGTGAAACGTATAATGATTCGTTATTATATATCATTATAAGACGTCATTCGCACCAATGAGAACAAACAAAAATAACATTACGTTGGAATTATTGCAAAAATATCAAATTGGAATTTGTGCTGTTGTCGGTTCCATTCAGTCAAAATTTCATGACGTCCGGACGTGCGCGGGACTCAAAATGTCATTTCAATGGAATAATCCTATAAAGTTATTTTCAAACAGAAAATAATCAGCTTTGACAATGCTGCAGATGCAGATGTAACGGGAAAACGAAAAGAAGAGTTTCTGTTACGGTGGGTTGTGATGTCTGCGGTTCTCGCCTTGAAAAATGCATTCGAATCCGAAATTAGACGGTTGCGAAAGAATGAGATCGAAGTGAAATGAATTATTTGGAATTCACCAACTGATTGCATTTTCTACCGAAATTGACCAAAATGGTTTACTTTGTAGTTTTGATTGTTGCAATGCAAACCGGATGTTGTGCAAGCTTTGGAGCGCGGGACCAAGCAAACAGTTGAAAGTCATGGATTTCCCTCAAGTGGAATTCTCATTTCTTTGCAATGGCCTTGTGCCCTTCGATTTGCTCAGAAAATTTTGTTTTTTTTAAATTATTATCAGCCCAACTGATAGTTCATCGGTTCGGCTACCCTCGTTTCTCCCGAATTATTATTGTTTTCCACGAAGCCGGGGAAGTTAATCGAAAAATATCGGAAAAAGGCCAGCTAATTCTCTGATTTTTTCTTTTCTTTTCATCAAGTTGCAGCAACTTTGCATGAACGTGGAATGCCTCACAGCTTGCGGTATTGAATGTCAAATGTCCCGTTAAAGAATTTTATTCGCTCCGCGGATGAATGCATGTTCCGTAAGCTCCTCGTAAATTGAGGACAAAGCTTTCGAAATCACTTCGCATCTAAGATCTAATCGAATAAAATTCCATGAATTTTGACACTAATTCAACCCGAAAAACACCAAAAATAATGCTATTCATCGAAATACAGTAATTTGCGACGGTAAAAATCCCGATGAAAATCTTGTCGTTTTCAGAAAATTATTCGTGTCGATGCTAAACTTGGTCAAATATTCAAACAATGTCGAGACAACAGAGTTACAGTTAGGTCAGATTAGGACTTTGTTTGTTTCTTGGAAGAATTTAGAATTCGTTTAAGTTTCGTGGGAAACACGCTGTGAGTAGGGGAGGGGGTTTTCATTTAGGGCTCGATGTCAGGGAAGATTGAAGAGCCCCACCTTTGAATAGCACCACGTGCCACCGCACTCCGTTTCCTGTTCAAGAATCTTTCGGTTTGTGTGTGTGTGCTTGTTATCAATGAATCCGCTCAGAGACTTGTTGAATATTTCACCTCTTCACGCCCGACTCAATCAATGAACACGAGAAGTTTTGCATAAATTGTATTTATTTTTTTTCCCGTCGTTTTGGATTTTGTAATTCAAATTCAGCTGTGGATTATTGGCCATTCATTGGCACATCTCTAATCAACTAATTGGAGTTGCTCAATGCAACATTTTGGGGCCATGAAGGCTCTATCAGACTGTTATGCGTTTCCATCAGATACGATTCTCGACAAATAGAAGTTCTTTCGAAAATGTTTGATGAAAATTGTCAGATCAAAAAATGCTTGACGACCAACGTCGACAACGACAACACCGGTGATTGATATGTATATAGAAGCGGAACGAGGCGAATCGAGTCGTGTAAGTGAATCACAATGTGCTGAAATAAAAATAAGAAGAACGGAGAAAAGGAAAAGAAGACGAAAACGAATGGTGAGAGAAAAGGCGAAAAGCAGAGAAGAAGAAGCGGAAAAAGCAAAAACAAAAACCTATTTGCAAATACGATCGATTCGAATCCAACGAATCGAGATATTCAAATTTTGTTGGTCGAGTGAGTCCAGATAGCGGCTGTAGCCGCAGCAATGGGACACATAGCAGC
>JANSTV010133480.1:0-17522 GCA_027564135.1 Lestremia cinerea
TTATCTGCGACTGTCTGTCGATTGGATGTGTCATAAAACAGACCTTTAATGTTTCATATTCAATGAAATATTGTACTACTGTTTTTGAAGTACATTTATATTGCTGCTACGGATTTTATTACATTCTTTTGGATTTGTTGAATGCTCCGAACGGATATGATATTGCGTGATAACAAGATTTATATGAAAGAAAACGGGAATATTTTCATTTTCCATTGGAAATATATAATCTTGAATTGCGAAACGAAACTTTTGCGAAATCGAAGCGTTGAGATAAGATTGAAGCTGGTGGGACAATCGGTGGCACTTTGGTCAACAAAAAGTGTGCCCAGGAATTATTCTAATCGTGCGGAAAATAATGAGCAAGTGGGGAAGCAGGTTCTCGTGAAAACTTGATATGTCGAAAATCGTGTGTGGGGCGGCGGCGAATGCTTAAATTGCATTCATAACACGTTTATATTGAACTTCAAGTTTCCTCTCTCTCTCTCTCTCTCTCTCGATATCGCCTGGCACTTTGTGTACGGTGCGCGGCTGAATTGTTGCACGTTTGGCCGCTCTACACGTCGCTATGTCGACCGTCTCCAATTCATCCAATTCACCGTACATCCATCGCCATTCGCCATGCAAGAGAATAATCACTGATTTCGTATTGTGTCTGTAAATTTGTTTATTGTCATTTTGAATTAAATTACGAGCGAAAATAAACTTGGTTTATGCTTGACATTTTCTTGCGCTCCATTCGGCGTGGGGGAGATGGCAAAATTTCCACTCAATTAGACTTTAGTTCGTACGAAATATTCTTTACAAAACATTTTTCGTTGTTGTGATGCAAGAAACGATAATGTAATTATAAATTCTAAAAACGAAATCGGTGAGAGAATTGAAATAGAAATAATAAGCGAACGAGAACGAATGACTTGATGATTTTGTTTGCTGGCATGTCTGTGCGGTGTGACGTGGTGACGATGCTTTCGTATGGTGCATGTAAGTTATAGTTGATGTAAGTGAATAGACAAATAGCGTCGGTGGTGCCATTGCCATCGTGATCGTCATCGTCATGAGGCAGCATCGTCATCACCATTTCAGTGTGGAATGGAGTTGGAGGCGGTAACAACTACTAGGGCATCGGCATCGTCATCGGCACCGATAGCACCATAACACAACAACACTAAATAGCATTGTAATATACAAATTATTCTGAACGGGATTAAACACAATTACATTCATACACACAGAGAGATAATCTCGCAAAGTTTTGCTACGAAAATACATTCACATATTACCCACCCATACGTTCTCAGATTTTTGCTGAGAGAATCCAGTCAGACTGGTTGTACACACAGGCACATACACACATGCACACATACACACATACACACATGCACACATGCACACATGCACACATGCACACATGCACACATGCACACATGCACACACACACACACACACACACACCTGAACCTCCAAAATGTGACACCTACGCTTGGGTGCCACTCACTCACATTCCGTATCCGAAACATTTAATCCTCATCGTTGACTCGAACGATGGCTGTTTCATGTTTGGCTGGTTATTCTCGAAATGGATTTTTTTTCGTTGTTTTTTCGTTTGATATTTGACTTGGTGCTCGGTGTCGATTTCAGCGGGCCAATAAATTGGTATGGCTTAATGACACCGAGCAACCACAAGCGCAACCAGTGCACCTGAATGCCAGCACCGAATACGTGGCGGCACCGACATGAAACCCATCCAATCGAAATTACGAAGAAATATCAGGAAAAAAGAGAGAGAGAGGAACGAGAAGAGAGAGAAGGAGAGGAAACACCTTCGATAAAGCAAACAAATACAAGATTTTTATCGAAATAAATTTCGCATTTATTTAGTTTGTTCTTTCCATTTTCCTTTTCTGTTTCTCTTTTTTGTTTTATTTTTCTTCGTGAAAAATGCTTTGTTGCGAGTTGAAAGTTGGCGATTGGCGGTGGCATTCAATTTTTCGGGTATTGTTTCGGTTCATTGTTTGCCGGGGCTAACAAGCATTGTTTGCTATCTGCCGTAACAATGCCCGACACTCGAAGCGTACGCAGACGATCAGCGAGACATAATCAAAATGGAAACGTTGGCGAATTGCACATCGCAGAGTGCTTTCGTTCGGCGACTGACTGTTCTGTTGGGTGCTTGCGTTCAATATCCCAGATTTAATCACTCATGTTAATTTAATGTATTGATTAGATGGATCAAGTGCTGGAGCCGTTCCATCGCATCGACTTTGAAAATGAAATTGGAATCGATTTGTTCGATTGAATCGCTTTTATTCGCTTAGGAATTGATGCAAATCGATGATTATGCAGAGTTTGCACTGAGCGATGCATCCCCGACGACATGTTCATTCATTTTCAGAAGGGTTTTGATGTTTCGCAGAGTTTCTCGAATGCTCAGAATTTGCGCTTCGGCATCGTTCGAATTGAGTGCCGTTGCGGGTGGAGCTTTTCCACTTTCAGCCGTTGGAGAGCTGGGATCGTCATCGTTTTTGTGTTTCCGATCCATTTGCGAAGTTTTCGCTTCAACTTTTTCAACTCGGTCGTCGGCGATGCTTTTCGGGAAAACTATCTGATTTTCCTCACAAATCTCTCCAATTTCGTGGAAAACATTTTGTTCGCCAGCGTCGCCATCTGAGGAGGTCATGTTTCCGACTGATTTGATTTTCGAAGGGCACTTGTCGTATCGAAGGATTGATCTCAGCAAGCGTGTCGAGTCGAGTTTTTAGTTCGCTGATAAAGTTGCTTCGAAAATGATGGACGAACAGAACAACTCGCAAAGAATGGAAGCGAGGAGAATTGTGGATGATTTACTGGCGAATATCATGTTGACCGCTGTCCAGGTGCACTACAATCGGTTTCGAGAGGAAAGTTACACTGATTGCGCGAAATGGATCGTCACGAATATAATCTCAGATGCAACGGGTGGTGGTGCAGGTGATGGCAATGGAGGAATGGTGCTGCCAGAGAATGTTGAATGTCCAATTCACCCAGAAGCCAAGGCTGAACAAGATACGATGTTGGTGTCAACGTTCGGAAGCTCTTCGATGGACGATGAAGGAATTCTACAAGGAGATGAAACGATGGGAAGTTCATTGAAGGACAAGGAATTATCTGATTTAGGAGCTGGGACTAAAGTGGAAGCAACGATAGTTCCGCCTTCTGAGCAACTACTGATGGATGACAATGTGACTGAAGAGGGGGCTGATAAGATTGAGGAGGCCGAGGAGACTGAGGAGGCAATGCAGGAAATAGAGCTGACGTTAACGTCCAGAAGTTCGCTGGTGAATGAGCATGGGATTGACCAAGAAGCTGAGGCTGAACAGGAAACAGCTCAAGTTCCTCCTTCGTCCGAAAGTGCCCTGCAGGACGAGATTGTGACGGACCAAGAGACTGACGAAACCAAACCGGAATCGATTCTGGTAACAACGTCCGGAAGATCGCTGATGGGTGAAGAAGGAATCGACCAAGATGCTGAAGCTGAACAGGAAACATCTCAAGTTCCTTCGTCTAGAAGTACACTGCAAGATGAGAATGTTACGGGCCAAGAAGCTGACGAAACCGAACAGGAACCGATGCTGGTAACAACGTCCATAAGATCGATGATGGGCGAGGAAGAGATTGACCTAGAAGCTGAGGCTGAACAGGAGACACCCCAAGTTCCATCGCACGGAAGTGCTCTGAAGAATGAGAGTGAGGCTAACGACGCCAAACAGGAAGCGACGCTGGTTCTAGCGTCCAGGTGCTTGCTGATAGACGCTGAAGGAGTTGATCAAGAAGCTGAGGTTGAACACAAAACGGCTCTAGTTCCTTCGTCTGGAAATGCGCTGGAGGATGAGAGTGTGACGGACGAAGAGGCTGACGAACCCAACCTGGAAACGTTGCTGGTACCAACGTCCGAAAGATCGCTGATGCGAGAAGGCCGAATTGAACAAGTAGAACAGGAAATGGTGATTCCACCGTCCGGAAGCGCATTGGAGGATAAGGTTGCGATGCACGAAGAGGCGGATGGAGTCAAACAAGAACTGGTCGCAACCTCCGAAAGTCCACTGGTGGACGATAAAGATATTGAACACAAAGCTGAACAGGAATCGACGACGGATCCAGCGCTCGGAAGTTCACTGGAGATTGAGAGTGAGGCTGATGAAGTGGCTCAGGAAGATAAACAGGAAACGATCCCGCTTCAAACGTTCGAAAAAACACAGATGAACGTGAAAGAAGTTGAACAAGAAACTGAAACTGAACAAGAAGCGACGATGGTCTCGTCTTCCGGACTGATGGATGAGGATATTTGCCAGGAAGGGACTGAGGAGGCCGGACAGGGAGCAACCCTAATTACAACATCCGAAAGATCTCCAGAGAATGACGTTGTGAAAGCCGAAGGCGTTCGGGGAGCCAAACAGGAAGCGACGCTGACGTTTGCCGGTATTTCAAGCGAAAATCTAGCGGGGATGTGCTCAACATCTCAAAATCAAACAAACGATTCCGCCCGCATGTCTCACGTTGGCTGCATCACAAAATCCACCACATTTTCCAAATCCGCATTGCTCGACGAATTCCGAAGTAGATTCACGCAAGTCTCACGACCGTCATCCCCTCACCGAGCAAGAATGGAGATTGAAACCCAGACTGACGCCACTCCAAGAACTTTGCTTCAAAAGACCTCCACATCTACCAGCATGATGAGTCTCCTGGACGGATCAGCTCGCAGCCCCGCAAGCCACAGAGCTGAAAGTAGTCTAGTGCCAAGAGCTTCTCACAGTAGTCCACCCAGAGTCCAAATGCTGCGCCGCTCAAGCCGCGACCTGATTTTCATCATTCCACAAACTGAGGTAGGTCAAGCCACCACCTTCCAAAACTCGATCCAATCATGAATCTTTCGTTGCAGACAAATTTCTCCAAAAGAATCAAGATCTGCTTGCACGACACTCTCCATTTGCCGACCAAATTGAAAGTCATCGTGAAATCAAAATAAGCAAATTCATTTGGAAAATCGTTTATTCAAACCAGAAAAGGGGGATGGGTGGGCCTGAAGGAGTTTCTCGGGAGATTAGCGGGCCAGTTTATCCGCATAATCCTCCAATTCTGAACATTCATCGTCCTCAACTCGGTGATAAGCTGCAAGATTTTAAGAAAACCAAAATGAAAACCAAACTCTTTCATTCGCAAAAACCGCCACCGCTTACGTTCGTCCACCTCGCAGTTGGTTTTGTCGAAAAGGCAATCGTTGTCGAAGATCTTCACTCCCTGTCCGTTGGATCCGCATAATGGCAAGAGGATGTGTGGGCATCGGATGAGACAATCACCACTTCCTTTCGACCCATGCGGCGTGGCAGCCGCCAAGCTCACCAAACCTGAAACCGACACTCGATTAGCTTCAGCCCGAATGGAATCTCACAGAGCCAACAACTCACAGACAAAAAACGCAACGAAAATCAATTTCATTTTCACACTCGAACGTTTATCAGACAAAAAACCAACAAAGACTAATTCAATGACTCGAATGGTGACTGAAACGATAGCGCATCGGGTATTTATTCAAAAATTTCATTTTGTTTCTTTCGTTTCTTGTTGGTTCTCGTTTTGCATAATTTTTTTCCGGTTTTCGGTGTTCTATCGCAGACCTTCACAAAAAAAACACAAAAATCGTCCAATTCAAATCGCGCGCAAGCCATTTATTTTCGTTTTTTTTTTTTTCATAAATTTTATTATAATTTTGTCATTCCGAATCGTTAATGCATTTGTGCGTTTAATTACCACCGACAATGACGAATTTTATGAAATTTTCGCAAATTGCATTAAATTAAACAGAAATTCCATAAAGTTTATTTATTTATTGTTTTGTTTTGTGGCGACGAGACGGCCTCATCATCGTCACATGGTGGCGATTTTCAAATGGAGCGAGCGCGGGCAGGCGTATTGGTGGCATTCAGCGATAGGCGCACCATTGACAAGCGGATGTGTTTCATGGTTGACTGGCGAGTGTTTCTGATAAAACGACAAAGTCGTCTTTGACATTCGTCGCGATGTGCATGGCCGATGTCGGGGGAGTCCGTTAGAGTGAGGCGTCCGTCAGATAATTTATAGGAAATTGAAGGCATCCAATGCCAAACAAACGAACACCTGCTCAATCACGAAACACGGAGCTTATTCAAAATGCTGCTTCGAAACATTTCTGCGGAAATTCTGCCACATGCCCCGCACCTTCGTCTTGGATCGGCTGGAAATTGTGTATCCGAAATCACCATCGATTTTTCGTCCGTATTGCGTTCGATCGAGAATGATGTTTCGCATTTTGTTTCGTCCATCGACCATCATTTCAATGTCGCAGAGGAATCCCGGGGCATTCGGTCGCCGGAATATGCCCAGCCGAGAGTATTCTCCGTCGTTTTCGGTCAGAAAAATGCTGACGAAAGCCAATGCATTTGCGGTCGATTTGGTCGGCGGCAGTGCCTGCAGCTTGTCACGATACTCTCGCAGGAAATCGACCATGCCTTGGACGATTTCCCGATCGGTCAATAGCCTGTACCCAGTGCGTGTCTGAACGCCTTCGTTCTCCACTTTGCTCGCGATCAACGATATTGAATCCTTGTAGTGATCGATGTTCTTGACCAGTTCCGTCGTGTGCCGGACGAGAGCTTCAAAGTCCTGCGAATTGCCGTTCTTCTGCAGCGACGCATAATTCACGACAAACACCAATTTCAGTGAATCCGCGTGCTCGATAACTCGCTTGATGAAATACGTTATGGCTATTTCGATGCTGGTGTTTCGTGTATCGCTGAAGCCGGGACAATCGTAAAATGCAACGTTGCCCTCGTCGACAATCAATTCTGGGTAAATTGTTTTGGATGCATTTGACATGCTGATTTTGTCGGCCATGTCCTCGATGATGAATTTTCCGGGGCCCAGACCGATGTCCCGGGAAATCAATTTTTGGTTATCGCCAGCAACATGATGAGCGAATGTGCTCTTGCCCGAACGTGTGTTGCCCACAATCAATATGACGTCTCGTACATCATCCTTCAAATCGATCCGATTTTCAGCGTCCCTGAGCAACTCCAACGTTTTCGTCAACTCGTCCTCGCTCAGCTGACCGCACACATGACACGTGAATGTTAAAACGATAGTCAAAATTGAAATGAAATTCATTTTCACTTTTTCCGCTTTATTTGAATTTTTGCTCAAGTTGAAGCACCAGTCGGCCGCGTCTCACAATGCGATCTGAGTTTTCGAACGCATTCGACGACCAGACGAACAGACTAGAAATCAAATCTGACCGGTTATCAAACTCAGAATGATAACACTCGAACTCATTATGTGTCGAATGTCGATGCTGAGCAAAGTAATGAAGGAACAAAAAAAATGATTCGTTTGATTCGGATTGCGTGTGATGACCGCTTTGCAATTGGCGACGTAACAACTGACCGAAATTGTGTGCTTTGATGGTCGTTCTGTGGAAGCCATCGAAGAGCTCGGCTCACATTTGGGTCGATACCAAACCGACTGAGATTCAAACCAGCTCAATACGCCAATGCTCTGATCTCGCTTCAGCTACTGATAACCGACCGCATCTGATTCCAACGACCCGGCCAATGACTTCATTCGGCCAGATGTCGTCACACAATCATCCTCTTTTATCTCGTCTTTCGTTTGACGACGCAATATGCATCGAGTTTTTCTGACCAAAATGGTTAACAAATTGACGGGAAACCGGCCATTCGGTCCGCAATTGGAATGAAAAGCGGGGCGGGAGGCGATGCAATGCATTGAGCTTTGACGAATGAAGGCCAAAAACCAAATCAGCTTTGTGGCGAGTGTGTGCATTTCATCAACACAAGTCAATCAACGTGGTCGTGTTTGATTCCTGAAAGCAGAGCTGTGCTATTTTGTTTTTGGTTTTTATTCGTTGCTTCGGGCTGATTTGTTTGCTGGCCTTTTCGAATGGGTCGTGTGCAAAGTGGTTGTGCCGCAAGCCGTTCAAATGAAATTACCAAAATCAGTGAAACGATTGATTTGCTGCAAGAGGGCGAACGCGATATCAATGTGAGGAAGGATGGAGCTTGTCCTCGGGCTCCGTGCTGTGGGCAAGTGCGCGCTTACCCATCGCATGGTGAACGATTCGGGTGCATTACGTTCGGTTGAGCGCGGCTGAAGCTCAAAGCGAATACATGGCACTCTATTCGTCGTCTCGCAAGTGTTGCGAAAACAATTTTTCCCGAATTGATTGTTGACGAGAATAACATCGCATTTTATGACTCTTCCCGGGTTCATCAAAAATAAAAGTGCCCGCGCTGGGTTGCCCGACATCAACGTATTTCATCAGAAAAAAAAACAAACGAAAAAACCGGCGGAATGTCATAAACCGTACTGAAACTGTGAAAATTGCGTTCGCTGTGAGTTATTCGGGCGATGTTTATGCGACAAACGAGGAAATCTTCTGTTAAATATCGACCGTTAGGTTTGTGCCGTTTCGAAGGCGGAAATGTGCGCCACACTGTATGACGGCAAAACTCTTCGGAAAAGTTGTGTCGATTCAGAAGGAACATCGGCAATCGTTAAAGGATGAATTGAAGCGCGAACAAGGCGATTCCTCGACAGTCATTCAATGGGCTTTCAATGCTTTTTTGATGCAAATTGATGGGAATTTCATTCGATTCGGATTGGAAGGTCATTGTCATGAGGATGATGTGCCGCGAGGAGTGTGTATGTGTGTGTGTGTGTCTGAAGAAGGAGGGGGTGATTCCGAAAGGTCACCAAACTTTTCAGAGGAATGAGCGTTGGTCCCGAAAAGGTGGCAGATCGAAATCCACGCCGACCACCATCAAATCCACTCGAAATTGTGACGAGTTTCGACATCACAATCCGCATCGAAATAAAAAAGCCATTCGGCCACCACTGCATCACGTGGGACGTGCAGCGAATATTGGACGGCAAATTGTACGGTTCGTTGAAATGATCATCAGGCAGAAAGCCAATTGAGTTGCAGCTTAATAAATTATGTGGTGCCGGAATTTGGGTGCGATGCTCCTTCATTATCGACGAGGGAATGTGGTTTCCCGACAAGAACTTTTCGCAAATCTCTGATGAAATTTTCAATTGAATCAAATCTTTGGAATTCCAAGTCACCAACTCGATGACTCTCTTCGTTATTTATTGGAGCAGAAGAATTGGTTTCAACTCACACACGAACTATTCGATTGGCCATCAAGTTATGAGACACCGAGGAATGTCTCGCTGTACAATGTTGCCGATATTGATCTCTTGGGACAGCGATGAGCAATCCGAGGAGCTGTCACTTGCGGCTATAGCAGTCGAATAAATCGAATGCCTGAGAAATAATTGAAGATGACAAAACTGGGTGAGTTAATCTCAAGCGGAGCTCGGCTGCTGAAAGAGGAATATATCACCTGCAACATTACAAACGGCTCAACGATGAGGGAGAAGACTGGCTAGAATCGAAATTGATGATAAAATCTGGCGACATCCTCGGCGGATGCAGTGTCAACAGAACAATGTCATGAAGGAGTCTCTCTGATGAGTTCCGGATGTTCAGAGAGCTTCCCATTGATTGTGTGTGCTTTTTTGTCCGGACGGTTCGAATCATGCTGAGATTGCACAAGGCCAAACCGCCTCGGAAATCTCATTGAAAGCGAACATGTGACAAAGATATATTGCCGTTGCTCGATGTGAAGAAAGAAAACAATTGAAAAGAAGACCAAACGTTTTTATGACGAATGACAAGCTTGGGTCAACGGTCGACCGATTGAGCGAGGCTACGAGGACCCTGATGAATATCTCGGATCGTATAAAATGCCATTGTGATTTGGGAGAATACGAAAAAAAAAAACAGAAGCGATTTGCAGCAAAACCTCCAAGACGACAACTTCTCAACGTAACCCGGTCGATGACCCTGATCTGAATGATTACTTGCTCCATTTTAACTCAATCATCCAGTTCATCTCTGGCACACGAATGCGGAAAATGTTTCTGCTACGGCCGTTTCATCGCCCCTGCGCGAGCCATGCGAAATGCGAAATGACAACAATCGTCTGGTCCACTGACATGACGGGCAAAACTAACGAGCCGGAGGGCGTCAAGTCAAGAGTTTCGTGAGAAATTGGCCTAAAATGAATGTCGATGTGGGTCGCCGAGAAATTTCGGTCTGTTGTCGGAGGCAATGGAAGCCGCATCAAAAAACATTCAACATCAAAGACGTTAAACAGCCGTGGGGCGTATTTGACGCTTTTGAACGGGAAAACAATATCCCAAAGATATTGGCGATTCGGTGTCGGGTCGATCACCGACACGAACATCAGACGTGTCGAAAACAACTAAGACGACTCAAAATTAATCTCAAAGTCTCCGGCAAATCCGTTACGCCCGAATTAAATCAGCTCAAGCGGCTCGACATCCGTCCCATTCCACCATCGAAATTCACACTTCCGTTGCGCCGGAGCCATTTATCGCGAACAATAGCCGTCACTGTTCCCGTGTCGACGGCATCGAACATTGTCTCCGACTGGCGTCGAGACGGCCTCGCTGACTCCAAGAGCCTCACCAAAAGTCAAATTTTCAGCCAGAAATCCAACCGAATTCAATTACTCGAAACAATACAAAGGTGTGGTCGATTTGACATTGAACGCCACACAAACGCACACGTGTGTCACTGCGATAATCTATCGCATCCGTCCCATTGGGACGCATCCATTTCACAGGCCAATCTCAGAGAGATTCACCACCACTTGCGTTTCAAGTCGATTCGATCAATTTTATCGGCACATCTCTTCCAGGGGACCGTCACCTTTCGACGACTACCGTCACCGTCCAGACGATGGAATTAATCAATCGCTCGACAATCCAAATGGAAATATCATCGACAAGACAACAACCCGGTCCCCAAATGAGTCTCTTGATCGCCCGAGAATGTGTCGGCAACTCGACAGGGCCACATATCATTCGAGATATTCTTATGAAATTTGTCGACATAATATGTTTGCCGAGCGAGGCCTCTCATGTATCAATAAACTGGCAGTGATTTGATTTGTGAAATAACAAGAGAATCGGAAACGAATCCAATTAGTTAAATGTTTGCCGTTCGAAATGAATAGGACGGATTGCTTGAAAGCTTGAATGCCGGTTACGAAATCGAAATGTTAATGAATTATTATGACATTTTATCATCGCATCAAGTCGTCCTATTTTGTCATTATTAACGTCAGAATTGTCTGGGGATGCCGAAACGGAAAACACCATCAACAGCGAATAATACAACAACAACAACAACAATAAATAATAGAAAGAAATTCAACATCAGCCTGTTCATTGACATGCTCATAGCCGAACAGCTTCCCAACGAAAAATATCATAACGAATTAGTTTTCGTACATTATTTACCCGATCGACATCGACATTGTTCTCGGCGGCGGCTGCTGATGCTGCTGCTGTTTTTGCTAATGTTGTTGTTGTTGTTGTTGCTGTTGCCTGTTGTTGCCATTGAGATTGTCGTCGTTTTTATTTTCATGGTTTCGGTTTCATATCATTTTAATCTTATTATTTTCTGTTCAATTTCATCTCGCTTCTTTCATTCAATAAATTTTTTCGACATAATCAGGCATCGACATCGGCCTCAAGACAAATGCTCTCGACGGTGGTGTGAGTGTGTGCAGAGCAAATAACCGATTGAATTCGGTGTGAGCGGCGACACTTTCGAAGCGCCAGTGAAATGTAAGTGTTTTATCCACGTCAACTCAACTCAACTCAACTCAATTCGAGTCGCTGCGATTCTAATAATATGAAAACACGATTATTAGATTGCGATTGTGATTGATTATCATCCGGGGCTTACGAGAATAATGTATTTCATCGTTCCGGCAGCTTCGTTCAGTGACATTCACCACCGGCTGAAAGTGTGAAAAAGGAGCGCGCGTCCATCATTCAGCCCTCGCGTCAGCCCATCTTCCCTGGCTGTTTGGCTGTCATTAGTTGAATCATTCACATTCATCGTTTGATTTCGACCTCTGTTATGACAATGACGGGCAATGTGTGCGGCGGGAATGATGGTTGGATGGTGGTGCTGCCGGTCGCTGTGGAGGAAGTCAAGCAAAGCTGGAAGATTCATTCGGTCGAATTAACTGTTTTTTCATTGCGGAATGACTTGATAGCCCATTCGACTCCTATTGCTCCAAGTTAATCCGAACAATCGTGGAGGAGGAGAAGTTCAGTTCCATAAATAGCACAGCACAGTCTCGCAGCCGTCTAAGCCCAATCTCGTTAAAAACTTTAAACCTTTCAATTTCGTTCCGCCGGCAAGCTCCTCCAAATAATTGTGAAATTAATCTTTGACTTTCCCCCAATCGTGGATTCATCAACGGGAAAATCAACGCATATGTGAATTTCCTCGGAAACAAATCCGGGCAAATCTTCAATTGAATCTCGACAAATCCTTATCGAATCTTAAACACCACACAAGCCTATAATTCGTCTCTGAGGCGCATTGAGCGCAACAAAAGAACCAGAGAAAAGCGAAAAAAGAAGAAACGAGAAGCTAGAAGTGAATCTTGAAAAATCAAAATAAATTGACGTTATCTGCTTAACTGGAAAATGCCTAGGAAAAACTTTTCCGAGTGAAACCTAAGCGATTGTTGAAGATGAAGAAACTCGCATGCTCTTCTCTGCGAGGTGGTTTTTGTTTGGATTTTGTTTTGACTTTTGGCATCATCACCTCTGGCTTGTGTGGTGCGGATTCGCAGTCATTTCCACAGCTTCGAAATCCGAATAACTCGAATGTTTGGGCAAAAAAATTGTTTACGAAAGTTTCTTTTCGACCGAAATGCCTTTGTCAGCGTCTGAACGGAATCATCAACCGGCCGATGTTGATTTGAATAACACGAACCTCCCGGGCGCCATCAGGCTGACGTGACGCAATCAGGGTGAGTTGCCGTACGAAATGCACGATATAATTACCAATTACGATATTGTCATCGTGGAGTCTGACGAAGAGCACAACATTGGCCAATTTGTTCGGTTCCGCAATCGACCAATGGCAGCGCAAAAAGAAAAGCAACTGGAACGGAATGAGAGTGGAGGCTATGTAATTGAAGCTTTCGATTCGAAGGTGGGTCGGCGAAGAGAATGCACTTTGACACACAACGAGTGAAGTGAATTGAATGCCAGAGGACAGCAAATATTTGCTCGAAACTCACATTTCAGGAGTGCGGAGACTCGGGGAGTTTTCGAATGGGACTGGGTATGTGTCTGGCTTACACTTGGCAACTGCATCGAGTTTATTTATATAAATTTAATTTAAAATCGAACGCAACACCATGAAAATATTTCGAATTCGATATTCTGATTCATTCATCATGCTACAGTATAGAGCCTGTGTGGCGATATCAGCGGTTCGCCGCAGCATTCCGCAAATAACGGTACATGTATGCATGTCAGTGTGTGTGTGTGTGTGTGTGTGTGTGTGTGTGTGTGTGTGTGTGTGTGTGTGTGTGTGTGTGTGTGTGCGTGTGTGGGAGTGGGCTATGTTATGGCTTGTTTCTCTAACCGACCTATCACCATCCGCCCAGACACTGGAACCCACACCACAAACACCACCATAATACACTCAGTCAACTGATGGTCTTAGCATTCCCGAGCCACATTCACCATCCTGTCGGGGCGAGGAGATCTGCACAGTGAACGATATATGATGGTTTGTGATATCCGACAAAACGAAATATATTGCGTGATGAAAGCTCTTTAAATGATGCCGTATCTGTTTCTGTGCGAATGTAAAGTTTGCATTCGATCGGATCCAAAGGCGAATACGTGTGAATATTGTTCCTTCCAGTGTGTCAATTTAATGAAAGAAAAGAATGATTTATTGGATCTGGATTTGATATTTCAGGTGGAATCATTCGGCTTTTTTGTTTGTTTGTTAAATTATTGAATTGATTTTGGTTCGCGGAGGGCTCCATAAGCCGCATTTGCGAATATGTAAATGCCGTTCGCGTTTCGCTTGGCATCCATCACTCATTTCTGCATCATCATCCGGATCGCATTATCTCCGTCGTCGGCGTACCGGCCATTCAGGGGATCCGCCTTCGGCACCGCATTATTTACTCGGCAACAGCCACCGGTGAATGGATCGTCAAACATGCGGTGAAACGATGACGGGTCGAAGGTGAACTTCAAAAGACATTTTCGTGCGGACTCACCGCCAATCTAATTGAGCCAGTCGTTCTATTGGACATTGATGGCCCAAAGTCCGCAAAACAATTAAATGATCCAATTTACATTTTGATTGAATTGACATTTAATTAAGTGAAACAATGATATTTTGCAGAGATTTCATCGTTTTATGAACTTCCGGTCGACAAAAACGACCAAATGAAAAATTGTTGAAAAAAGCAAGCGAGAAATAATGAAGAGAAAACAACGCCAGACAGGTTCCCGTATGCTTTTGGTTTCAGTTCATTTGTGAAGGAGCACTGGAGCGTCGCCCGCCGCCATCCAATGCGGAAACGATCCTCAAATTGCTTGTTGAACGTCAGCCCAAAGTGTTATTGTTTTTGTATCTGTGTGTGCTTGTCCTGTGTGTGTTTGTGTGGGGGTGTGCGTTTGCTCGTGATGATGTTCGTCAATTGAGTTCGGCAAATATTTTTCTCGTTTACAAAACTGATGCGTTGCCGAGGTGAATTGCTTTGAAGTAGCAACAGCACGTGGAACTGATGGAATTTCCTTAAAATTCGTGCATCGACAGTTAGTCAAATGAAATTCGCTGTTTTCTTTCAGCGAGCCAATCATTCTCGCTGCACCCTCCCTGCTTCCTCTTCTTATTCTTCATTTCTCCTTTCCGCTATTTCATTTCAATACGAGAAATATTTGATTAGATTTCCCGTTATTTCAATATATTCCAGGCATTTTGCTTTTACTCGAATTGTTGCGATGCGATGCGTATGGAAAGATGGTTTCGCAGAGATTGCGAGAGCGCGCTCTACTCCGTCTGGGGCAAACGGCGAACAGATGCGAACACAAGTTGCGAAAGTGGTGATATCGATGTCGATGAACCGGCACGCAGCCAGCCGAAATTAAATATTTTCGAAACGAAACAAAAGGAAAGCTTTCAGAAATTTTCGAAAATATGTTCGACATTCGATTACTTGAGCTGTTTTGATTCATCGCCGTTGGTCCTTCAGCCAGGCAATGAGGAGAATTTCCATGCATCGACTCGGCACGAATGATTTGAATAACTTTGAATAATTCTGTTGATCATTATCGACTATTTCGATAACGTGCATTGCAAATGATCCACAAAATACCGTTGATACGCGACCAATGCCTTCATTTTGCCTGCCACAAAATGCCAAATGTAATATTCTGATTTTCCAATCTTGCAAATGTCAGTTCTGGCATTGCATATGGAAATGGCTTTGGTATCCATTACGGCGCGCGGCGTGCGTGATGTGTGGAGAGGTGCGTTTCACTCTTCGTTCGTTTCGAAATCCACGACCCAAGAATTTGTGAATTTGTGAATTTGTGAATTTGTGAGTTCGCCATCACGCATGTAACGCCACCCGAAGCTCCTCCGGAATGCTTCGCCTCGTCCTCGAAAATATTCAAATGTTAATGCCAGATGAAATAAATTGGCATGTTTCTTGGCACTATTACTATTCAAGTTTGAAGCGAGCATATATCATTCGACGATTCGAATGCAAAATTGCGATTTGCGAATCGACCAAGACCGAAGAGCGGAGGAACGTTGTGCGGCGGAATAGGTGGAAAATCAGAATCGTCCAACGGGTGGCTTATTAGTCAAATGGAAAACGATGACGATAGCCTGTGTTTCGTTCATTGAAAACGAGAAGCTCATTCAAGCTGCCAGCCCGAGACAAGCCTAATCATTTTACCAAGTGGAAAATGGTCTGTTTTTAAACTGACGGTGCGGTTCGCATACACAGCAACCCAATGAGCGTCGCACACAAAACCACTGATCCATGTTCATGGGGAGTGCAAGAGAGCGAGAGAGCGCACGCGAGTGAAATTTAGAAGGAGCAAAGGGGAACGAACGAGAGCGAGAGCGACAGAGTGGATACACTGGCACCACCAGCACGCACAGAGCTTTTCCATCCGCTGGAAACATTCAAGCCGGCAATTTTCCATTGCGATGCAATCCAAGACACAAACACATTCATTCTTTGGCGTACAGAACGTCGTCACCGTCGTTGGTGTAATAGTCGTTGATGTTGTTGTTGTTGTTGCTGTTGGTGTTGTTGTTGTCGTCGTTGTTGTTGCTACAATGATGATGTTGAGAGTTGAGAGCATGCGGAACGTTTCACTTCTTTCGTATGTTATTTTTCAACATTGTTTTTTGCTACTTCTGCTGCTCAGCTATTTTGCGATACGTTCAGTCGTCGTTTGATGAATCCAAATACACTTCGGTGTTCGGTGTGTTGTCTGTTGGAGATTCGAACGTTATTTTTGGTTCGAAACGAAAACAGTCGTTGTGCAACAGCGTACGTGTTCGGTACAAACAGCGTGGTGCGTGGTGGTGCGTTCAATGAGAATTGAATTTTTCATTTTGAGTTTACTGGTTTTTTGACGATTTTGAATTTTTCCAATTCAGAATCCAGCAGCAGTCGCGTCGTCTTCTGTTGGTCGATGCGGTGGTTTTCGGTGGATTTCCCGAATTCGAAATTGTTTGCTTCCACAAAGGACAAATTCAAAGATTTTTCAATTCAAATCCGCATCGAGATTCGTTAATTCTGGTCAGATCCGTTTCGAAAATAAACGACTTGGAATTTATTCGACCGGAATTCGGGTTCTTTAATGAAAAACTAATCCTCTCTGTTGATTGACGATACGATTGCAGTTGAAATTTTGCGAAGAACAAAAATTTCTTTTTTTTTCTTTCGTTTTTTCCGTTTTTTTTCGTCTTGTTTTTTGAATGAATGACTGACCGCCTTTCAACGGTGTGCGGTTTTCGGGCGAGTAATTGTTTAGCTTCTGCTGTTTGATTGCGCTGGCGAATGGTGCTTGAGCTTTTCCCACCGCGTTGAAAACAATGTGCCATCCAATTGTCAGCGAAACGTAATAACACCAGAGAGCTATGATTGATAAACATTCGATGAAAAGCACATCATTTTCCGAAGGTTCGACCGCAATGCAAGCGAGTGGAAAACGTTATCAATAAATATCTAACATCAATTATTTGATTAATTTTCGATGATAAACCGACAGACAATTATGAAAAAGGATTAATCAAGAATTTTTTGCTCTTTTGACGATTGTTGTTCGCGCGCCCTTGGTTTCCCAATTCGAATGAAGTAGTTTCCGGAATCGATTTAAAAATTAAGTTGTGCCGCCAAAAAGTAAGAAACAAACGAACAAACGAACGATCAAAGGCCGAAAAAGAAAAATGAATGTTTAATCATCGATGAGGGATTCGAACTGTTGATATTGGAAATGATATATTGACGACAAACCCGAGAGCTCCGTTGCTG
>JANSTV010133591.1:5783-17517 GCA_027564135.1 Lestremia cinerea
TCGTCGTCGTCTCATTCGCGAATTCATGTTAAAGTTCAATTCGGTCGGTCTATTTTGGAAACGTTTCCGAAATCGTTCACCTCCAACATTTGCATTCGATGAGCTTTCGATGAATGCCTCACACAGATGAATGAAACACACTCACACCCGCGCGCGCGGGATTGCATTCACATTTTGAAGGTTGATTTCGTGGAAGGGTTGCCGAGACGGGTTGAACAAAGGAGTATGCATGGGTCCATCTCATTTCAAGATGAGTGAACGGGTTATGATTCAATATGATGTTTGATGATTCATAGGAACTTATCCGAAATTATCTTAGTCACTTCATCAACATCCGACTGTTTACAGTCTTATCGCGACTTGAACTGAATTGTTCATAAAATGCAATAAACGAGATTGTATCGATGTCTCAGTTGTTCTTTGAAAGTTTGATGTGAAAGACGCTGTGATGGAGCTCCGTGTTAATGAACCGTTTTGGATTCAATCACCACACACTCGAAAACACATTCGTTTGGCGGGTTTGCTTGGATTTCTCGCGATTTTCTTCACCTTCCTTGCAGTAAGCGATGTGGGCAAACTACTCAGAAAGGAGGATGCGCGATTCCAGATTGGACTTTTGATGCACATCTTTCATACGGTGGCCATACTGGCGGCTCCTTTGATGAAGCGACCGATATTGGTAATTGCGACCGAATCGAAGGCAACCATCGATTTGCTCACTGAAAGACTTGTTTTTCCACAGACCGCCTATCTCTTTTTAATCGGGACGGTGTTATTCAGTGGATCTTCCTACTACTGCGCCATAAAAGGCACGGATTCAGCAAAATACCTTCAACAATTCGGCTTCACAACACTGGGATTTACGTGGCTGATGATTGTCTTCTGTTGAATCTACTCACCGTTCAAGAAAAAGGCCTGTGTCCACCGGTCGCTGTTAACTCATTATTCCGGCACTTTGTTTGTAATTTGAAAAACTGAAAGAAATTAAATGATCTGAATGAGATATCGTTGAATCGCTACTTAATCAATTCTCACTACCTGCTGAAGCTGGAATGTCAGAATGTTTACCATTGACCAACCTCGTGTTGTTTTGGCAATCATCGTCTTTGACGACCTCGAGCCACTGACGATGAGTTCGTTCAATGTCTTCCAGCGAGATGGATTCTCGTAATGACAGCTCTGTCAAATCGTTTGGATCGGCAGTCTGCACTTTGAATCGCACCAAATTGTTTTGCAGAGAGATTTTTCACAAAGAAAATTGTCGTAATGGGTCTGCACGATGCTTTCAATTATTTGGTTTTCAACAATCCGGTGAGCAAAAACACCATCTCAGGTGTTGATTATCTCATCAAAGCGACGGTGAGTGTTGACTGGAAGGTTTTCGGTTCGACCGGAGTAACTGGTTGGTTTGCAGGGACTGACGCCGAAGTCGAAGCCGACTTCGGCCGTGGCTAGGCCAATGACAACAGCCGCCAGCAGCATCACACCGGCCGCTTGGAGAATTTTGGGTACATTTTTCTTGGTTAATTCGCTGACGTAATTGCTCATGAGGATTCCGTCAAACAGGCAAAAACTACTGGTTCATTCGTCTGGCGGGTTTGAGTGGAGCCTCCGCTGTGGCATTGGCCGCCTACGGGCGACATGCATTGAAAAATGAAGACAAAGAGATTCGTGGTATTTACGAGAGCGCCAATCAAATGCATTTGATTCATTCGGTTGCGCTGCTTGCCGTTCCTCTGGCCAAGCGTCCAGTAATCGTGAGTTCAGCTTGTCGATGGGGTTGCTCGAAGCGAAATGCAATGTTGCTCTTTTGACTTTTGACAGACGGGTTCGCTGTTTGTAGTCGGAACCGCACTGTTCAGTGGAACCTGCTACTTCAAGGCAATCAAGAGGGCGCAAGGACAGGATGTGACATCGATACCCACGAATCTGGCCCCTTACGGTGGCATTTGCCTGATTCTCGGCTGGCTGAGTCTGGTCTTATAAATGAAGTTCATCCCTATCTTTGAAGAGGTCAATTAGATACGTGCGAATGGTCACACTCATTTGAGCGTTCGCTGTGAATGAAGCTCGCTTCATTGACAATTTCCAGAATGGAATTTATTTTGCTTAAATCGAATAATAAATCACAAAACAAAAGCGTTTTTTTTTTCAATTAAAACTAGAGCAGAATCAGCGGTATTCTCCACAGACGTTCACATCACATTGTCCAGCATGTCCACAAAGCGTCTAATGTCCCGGCTGAAAGAAGAAAACAAACGGAATCCATTAGCCACTCCGACAGCAATCAACTCTGCTCCACTCACATCCGAACCGCCAGCTCTTCGGTAGGCTTCAAACTATTGGAGATCTCCTCTGCCTTGGCCATTATCGTGTACATTGTTTTGATGTTGGAATCCATGCAGTCGGTGAGTTTGCTCACGGCCGACTTGTAAGCTTCCACATTGTCAGCGGCAATGGAGGAAATCTGCAGGGAAGATCACAATGGGTCGCTGATTGATCAACATGTGAATGTGTCGACTTACGGAATGCAGCAGATTGTAGAGATTCTCGGTAAGATTGTCCACAGTGGCAGCCAGATATTGAGCCTCGATTTCGATGTCATTCAAAACATTCGAATCTATTTGCGGAACAGACGACAGGAATTGCTTTTGGAGCATGGCCGATGCGGACTCGGTTGGCAGGCGAGGCGTTGGGGTCTCGGCATCCATTTCTGCGAAGAGTCATCAAGCTTGTAGGTTTGATCCGTACCAGAATCACGGGATGTCCTTCACAACCCAACTTACCGTTCTTCGGCACCGGACTGGCCAGCTTGATTTTGTTTTCGAGATCATCCGCCACGAAATGTGTCATATTGTCGTCACCGACACTCACCAGTCCGTATGGAAATGATGTCGCTGAAAAGACACCGATTAACTGGAGCTCTGTAGAAATTACTGGAAACCCTCACAGCTTTTCGCATTCAAGGTGTCTGGTCGCCGTGGAGGAATGGTCATGCCCTGCGGCCCCTTCGTGGGTGAACTCATTATTTTCGAATAGGACTCGGACATCGAAGGCTCTGGTTGAATGTCATCATCATTTTCCAGTATTCCCTCGTCTCCGGGCGGAGCTTGGTTCTTTGAAGCCATTTCGATATTCTACCCTCCTTTGGATATCAAAATGATGATTTCTTTCCAATCAATCAATTCCGTTTTTTTCTTATTATTATTTCTTATCCAAGACTGTGTTTTGTAAACAAATGTCAGCCAATGTCAAACAGTTTGGACGGACGGTCGCCAGGTGGCGTCAAATGAGTCCAATGTTTTGATTTGGTCATTGACATCGAATCGAAACCACATATAAGATTCTCGGAGGATTGACGGATCAACACTCGCCACGCTCAACACTACCCGGATTCTCGTGGAGATTTTCAATTCAAACCCGTTTCGGAAGAGCAGTGGTAGTCATCGAGCTATAATCGCCAGTATATGGCATAACCTTGAGTTGTCAAACGAATCAGTTCAGACGAAGCAATCGAAAAGCTGCGTTCAACTTGTCGATGAGACGATATTTTCTCATTTTTTGTGCGTTTTGTGTGACAATTTACGTCTATTGGAGCGGCAACCCAAAGCAACCGACGGAAACGAGCGAGATGCCGGCGTTGGATCAGCGATTCGTGTGCGATTTCGAGGTGTTTGGTCGAGTTCAAGGAGTCTTCTTTCGCAAGTACACGCAACAGCAAGCGAAGACGCTTGGGGTCACCGGTTGGTGCATGAACACCCGAGACGACACGGTCAAAGGACAAATCGAGGGCAGTCAGAGACAGCTCGATACCATGAAGGAGTGGCTCCGATCCACTGGCAGTCCGAGCTCGTCCATTTCGAAGGCACAGTTCACACCGTTGAAGCCAGTCGAGGGAAGTGGCTTTGCCAGTTTCGGCATTCGACGATGAAACTGTTACTCGCATTCGATGCCGCTAGCGTAGAACATTGCCTGAATCAAAAGAATAAAGCTCTCAACTCAATTTCAATTCGACGTGCATCGTTTTATTTATCGATTTCTTGCAGCTGGTTTTGAACAATTGAATGCTTTGTTTCGTTTATTTCTTCATTTAAAAATATCGTTATCGAATCACTATCGTTGATTAATACGAACAGAAACTTATAACCGCAGCTTATAAAAAAACTCGTGAGGTAATCATGGCGCGTCTACTTCTTCTTGTTGCTGGCATGAAGCGTACGCTGGGTCTTGGTTCGAATCACATCCAAATTCCCCTCAGCGATCATTGCTTCCTCCCACTGGGTCAGCTCTTGTCTGAAAAATTCAGAGAAATCCCGTTAGAAGCTCCGTCACACGTTGCAGCCTACTCTCAACTCACTGGTATTTCACGAAAAGCTTCTTGGATCGATCCATGTAAGCAGCCTTCCGTTCATCACTCAGTTGTTGATATCTGGCCTTCAGCTCTTGCATCCAGCGTTGGTACGATTCTTTGGTGTATTTGACATCTGACGAACTCTCATCCGCCTTGAAAAGCAGGAACGAAGTAGACGGTCTCGTGGGACGTCCCAATCTCTTTGGCAACAACTTTTTCACTTTGGCTTGCAATGAATTGGCTTTTTCGTCTCGAATCGCCTTCAATTCTTGCTTCTGTTTGTCAGTCAATTGGCTCTTGTATCGATCGGATATGACTTTGTAGGCAGCCTGAAAAGGAAATAGCACAATCAGCACCAGCAAATCAATCCTACTTGGTTTGAACAATTACATAGTCCTCCTTGTAGCTCCCAATGTATTTGACCTTCTGTTCAGCAGACAAGGCACGCCACAATTGACCAGCTTCCTTCATCACATAGACTTGTTTTGTCGTTGGTGAATTAGCGGGCACCTTGATGGTCGACCGTACTTCACCCAAAAATCGCACAAACGGAAGTATCGGCCGTTTTGGCTTTTCGGGTAACTTCAATTTGCTTGCTGGGCTCTTCACTCCATTTGTTGCTGTTGTTGAGAAAGCGTTGCTGAAAGACAATCAAACTGGATTAATTCAACTGAATTCGCGTTCATTTTTTCCCGTGCTTACTTCAGGGAGCCCGGTATTACTGGAATTTCGGATATTTTCAAGGTACGCAGCAAGCGAAACATCTTTTAACTTAAAACTTTTTCGTTTTCAAATGAAAGAACGCAATTTGCACGAGGATTTTTTGGTTGTAAATAGTTCCGCGCGAACCAATGTCAAACAAAAGAGAAAAAAAACAAAAGAGATTTGGAGAGTTTTTCGTTTGTGGAGAGTTTGGTGAATTTCGCCGATTCGAATTAAGAAGCGAGCATTTCATCGTCTGAGAGCTCAACGAGAATGACTATCCAGCTGAAATATGATGAAACATCGGCCAATCCAAATGGGTCAATTCCATAAAGCGCCCTCAATCCAGCCCTACGCCTCAATAAACATGACTTGAATATGAACTTTTATCACGACCCATTTGGTTTTTTACAACCGTCCACCGATATACCCGATATCTTGCAACATCAATATCTCAGTTATTGCCGATATCAATACTTCCAATAAAGGCCGTTCGAATCGATAAATTGACCCACGACGATCTTATCAGTCTGGCAACGTCTATAAAAGCCCCCAAAGTTCGTCGATTACGCATTAGTACGTCGATCAGTGCGGACAGTGAGTGTTGAACCGGAAGCGCGAAAACGACCATGGAGTTCAAGTGGCAACGTCCCTCCCACATTCCCTTCCCGAACGTGTGGCTGACCTTCAGAGCGCGTGACCCGGAATCTGACACAATAGTGGAGTACCGAGTCCAGGATTTACCGGTGGATCGTTTCGATGATGCTTTGGAGTTCATGCGCGAGAATTTCATTAAAAACGAGCCGATGCGGGCAACAGCGGAAACTGCAGTGGACGACATTGAAGATTACTTGAATATTTGGCGAGGCGTGTTCAACCAGCGTGTCACTTTCGTTTGTTTCAAAGCAGGCTCCGATGAAATTGTTGGAATCAACTTGAATTTCGTGGCAGTTCGAAATGAGGACTTTCTTGCGAGCATTCATGAACAGGTGAGTTTTGAGCATGCATACTGAAGGATGTCAACCAATGTCCTCTTCAAACAGTTCACCAATAAGAAGATCGGCGAAGTGCTGCAGATGATCGAAATCTTGTACAAATTCGGGAAATTCAATCCGTTCGACAAGTACGGCGTTGACAAGTACCTGTCGTCGTTTGCTTTGTCGGTGCAGCAACAATATCGGGGACGGAAGATCGGTGAAAGGCTCGTATTTGCCAGGTATGTCATGGATGATCAGTCCCAAGGATCATTTTTGAGGGATGATTCATTTTCAGCAAGGAACTAGCCAAGCTGTGCGGCATCAAAATCAGACACGTGCTCTGCACTTCGGACACCTCGAACCGGGTGGTAGACAATCTCGGATTTGAGCTTGATGTGGAGATCACCTTTGAGCAGTTGGGAAAAATCGATTCACGACTCTCTTATCCGAACATCAAGAGTCGAGGCATCTCTTTGAAAACCTGGAAATTCGACACGGATTTGAAGACAAACTAAGCCCTCGAACGGACTGAGAAAAACATCGCAATTTTTCGAGCATTCCCTTCGAGAACACATTGGTTTATTTAAGATTCTTGTAATATTCGTACAATTGCAATAAAAATATCGTTTCATCCAAGCCGATCTCCGCGCTGACCAGAGTCTTGCATCGAGTCCGAATATTCTCGAGGAGTTCCTTCTCGGGCGGCGTGACAATCTCGTATATCTCTTGAATGTACTCTTCCGGTTGTCCTCGCTCCTTCATCGTCTGCACGATTACGTCCAAGCGCTGTGACTTGTCGATGAGTCGACGATTCTCGGATTTGATGTGATTGTTCCGCGTGACTATGTTGAAGACGGCCTTGTAGCAATGCTCCAGCAGCATTGACACGATCTGCTGCTGATTGACGTGGAACAAACAGAAGGATTTCGCCATGCCGGATCCACCAGTGCCGGACTTTCGTATCGTTTTGATTTGAAAGTAATTCTCCTCCAGCAATTTGTAGGTAAAGAGTTTGGCTTCTTTGGACGGAATCATCGCCTCGCGCTGAATCTCGTCTTGATCGCAGTATTTCATCGTACGCACGATGCGAAAGATGCGTGCAGCCTTCTTGCCGAAACGTTCCACAATGACGTTGTCGATGCAGGCCCAAGCCAACTCCTCGATGCCATACTTCATCTGGACGACGTACTGTCCACCGCCGGCCTCGCCGAATTTGCTCAGGAACTTGAGTTTGTCATCGCAGATGATCGACAGGTATTGATCCAGTTGTTTGATCAATGGCTGTATTTTGGTCGGATGCGTTTTCTCGATCGCATGGCGAATCTCAGAGTAGGAAATGGGGTTGGTGACGGCCTGCCAGGCATCTGTTCTGGCGTACATTTGCTGGAGGATGCAAGTCATGCAATCCGCTGCGCTTGCGTCGACACTTCGCTCAATCGCTCCAATCATGATCATATCGCGGAATTCCTGATGCATCCGGTCGATGTTGACGAACCAGTACACGTCATCAACGGCATCGGAGCTTTCGTAGTTCTTCACGCGAGTCAAATCCCGTATGTCCAAGTCCGGCTCGGTGAAGAAGTTGTGCTCGTCGATGAGGAAATGTGGCACCAAATGGGCGGTCGCCTCTGGTTGATCAGCCACGCCCGGTGCACGCATGATGTATTTCCCCTGGATCAATGCCAGGAACTGATCCCGCAGCTCGGTGAGCTTGTGCTCATTCTGCACCTCGGTGCAGTGGATGATCAGATTCGTGGCTGTTTCGCTGCCGACTCGGATCAATTCGTTCACAATCGTCGCCGCTGCTGAGCCATGCTTCTGGCGGATGTATTGAATGTATTTCGGGTACCGCACCAGCAAATACACTTTGTCCGCGTACAGACTGTACTCAACCACGTTCGCATCGGTCTCTTGGAAGAACCTCACCAATCGGAACTTTATGAGAATGGCCAACGCTTGAGCCACCTTCGATTTCGGCAGACCGGTCGATTTGACTATGGCGGCCGTCGTTCGCGATACCACTGCGGCGAACAGACAGTCGCCGACTTTTTGAACATTCTCACCGAAATGCTGTTTCAACAAAATTGACACTAAATTTCCCAACGCCAGCGACATTTCGTTGGATTCTCTTTGCCGAGTTTTCAATTGAGCATCGCGTGCAATGATGCAATGTTTACAACGACGGAATGTCACTGCTGGAGCACGCAGGCAAATGTCATGCTGACACTTGCGGAGTTCGCCCATTCCGCAATTCGCCGTGGAGAGTCATGGTGATGTGGAGACTTGAGTGATTCAGCGACCAAATGAAGCGACACAATTCAATGGATGAGCTAATCAATGCGAAGCCAAAGCACCAAAGAAATATCGGGCCGTGTCCGTTAGTGAGCAGCTGCCGGCTCAAAGGAGTGAGTGTGAATTTCAAAGTCAAAAAAGTTTGCAAAATAAAATCAATGCATTTGTCATCATAAAATCTTAGCCTAAACCCCCAGCTCAGCCCTACGTTTCCATTTCAGTTTTGTCATTGTCTTGATCACCGTCGAAGAATTCATTTTTCGGTTCAATCATCCGGTCTTCGTCCGACTGACTGATTCTGACATCCGGATCGGGTTCCTCCTTGAATCGCTGATCCTCATCCGGCATACCATCCTCGGGAATGTCAAACATTTGAACGCTCGGCGCGTGCTGGCACATTTTCAAATTGTCGAACGTGTATTTCGTGATCATCTCCAAGTATTGCTTGCTATTCGCATTCTCTTGTCTCGAGGGCACGTCCGGATGTAGTGTGAAATCAGGAGCAAAGAACTCCAAGTAGTCTGTCATCGGCAGCTCGTTTGAGATTTCCGAATCGACCAAGAGCGATGTTTCATAGGTCCAACACCGAGCCACGTTGCGTGGGGTGTATCTGAAAGCGGGAGAAGGTCAGCCAGTTGTCCGAAATGAAGCCACGTCGAGTACTTACCCACCACCACCCACTACCAACGTTGGAACATTGAAGTCCTGAACGAATTTCACGCATTCACCATGACCTTTGCTGCTCAGCGAGAAGCAACCCAAGCGATCACCAGCCAATGAATCAGCACCGCATTGCAACACGATGGCCGTGGGTCGATAGAATTCCATAACGGCCGAAATGCATGGCTTGAACACTTGAACGTAGCTCAGATCGTCGATGCCCTCCTTCAGTGGGACATTCACCGAGTAATATCGACCTGCAAGAATTTTCGTTGGATTGGTCCGAGGCTTTGAGGAGAGTAGAGCATTTGGACTCACCAGACTCAGCTCCAATCTCATACATGTCTCCCGTTCCGGGGAAGAACCAATTCCCATACTTGTGAAATGACACCGTCATGACCCGATCCGTCAAGTAGAAGGCCTCTTGGACGCCATCACCGTGATGGACGTCGATGTCGATGTAGAGCACTCGAGCATGATATTTCAGCAGCTCCAGAATGCCGATGACAATATCGTTGATGTAACAGAATCCTGTAGAAGGGACTCCCGTCAGGGAAAGATTGACATTGAGACCGGACTTAACTCACCGGATGCTTCGAATTTCTTTGCGTGATGCAAACCGCCCGACCAATTGATGCAAATGTCACTGTGATTGTGATTCAATTTCTGAGCGCCTTCCAACGAGGCTCCAGTGTACAACGCGCAAAACTCAAACAAACCGTCGAATACGGGACAATCGTCACCGACACTGAAGTGCGACAGGTATTTGGTGTAGCCAATCGCTTGGAGGTTTTGCGGGGTCACCCGCTGGAGAAACTCAATGTATTCGTCGCTGTGGAATCGCAGCATGTCTTGGGCACTCGCTCTGAAAGTGAATGGGATGGAATCAGTGCGACGCTCAGTGGCACCTGATGGCCGCAACTCACTTGTATGGCCGGTAGATCTTCATCTTCTTGTGGAGGCCGTAGTTCATAACGAGACTGTGTGTCACCGCCAATCGGTGCGGCTTCATCGGATGGCCCGGTCCGTAATGGAAATTACCAACATCTGGATGGTAGAAGTACGACACGGTTTTCGTCATTTTCCCTCAAGTTGTTCGAATGGTTCAAGATCAATCGTCGTTAAATGTATGATATTTCAACCAGTAAATTATAAACAACACAATCACAACATAAATTAAACGTTTTGTTAGTGAAAAGTCCAAATTCATAGTTTGCGCGAAATCGGCATTGTATTTTCGATGGGAATTCGACGATTCGAGACGAGATTTTCCGCTGAATATCGTTTTTGAGGACGTTCTACTCGTAAATCGCTCGATGCTGAACGGCTAACTGGCTCAAATATCGCAATAAACTCGGCGAACAAACAACAAAATTATTCACAAATTTTCGATAAACGACACAAAACTGGCGTCCATTTGTTTGACATTTGTGCTGTGTGTCAAAAGTGGCATGGCGTTCGCCATTGCAGCGCACTTCGCCGCGATTCGTCTGACTCTCCACTCGCTGACAATGTGTCAGCCAGCAGCGACCGTCCGATTATCGATTCGTTCAGAGGTATTCGTCCTCTGGAATGCAAAACAAACGAGAATAGTTGTCTAGCGTTGGTTTTTAGAGCGAAAATCGACGGGAACGGACGACAATGTCTTTCAAGACGAGCACAATGCCAGAAGAATCGACGATGAGTGGACGGAATACGTTTGCATTCTGGACAATTGTCTGGTTGATATTTGTGTTGACAATTGGCAATTTGGTGCTGACTTTGACCATAATTGGTGTCCTCCATTTGGGCAAAGGAATGGAGTTCCTCGAACTGGTGCCCGAAATGGAATCCATCAAATTCTTCGGTTCCACCGATTTGGATAGAATCTACAAGAAGGACGGCATCATCGAGGGATTCTCCGATGTTCCCATGACCATCACAGGTAACTTCGAGAGCTTCTTAGCGATTCTTGGCAAATCTTCTCAATCTTCTCGCAGGTGAAAACGCCAACGTCCAAATCAGTTTGATGAAAACCAACGGCTACGCTCACAACAAGATGCTGATGAGCAAGAATGGCACGCAATTCAGTGGAGTGAATCAATTCGAAATCAAAGACATGGCCACAAACGAGGTGATCTTCACAACACACAAGCCCCACTACAACATGCCATCCGGAACGGAGAATCTCGTCGCCCAAGCGGTGAGCTCGAGCGGAATCCGTGCTCCAATCGATGAGTCATTGGTGCTGAACAACACTCGCGGCAAGTTGAACTTGCGCGGCAGCGAGGGCATTCACATAGACGGCAAGGAGATTGTCTTGACCGCCGATCAGAATCTCCAGTTGAAAACGCACAACGGATCGATTGTGTTGACCAGCAGCAATGGAGTGTTCATCGACATCAACAACATTCCCATTGTCGAGGAGCACGGCATCAAAATCGAGAACAAGCAGTTCAAGATTTGCGTTTGCATGCCCCAGGGGAAGTTGTTTCGCGTCTCGGTGGCCAATGTCAATCACAACTACGTGAAGGGCATCTGCAGTTATTACCACTCAAAGTACGACCCGTGCATGTAAGCGGTCATCGACCACTGGACGGAATCATCAAGTGGCTCAGCGAATGTATGGGGTTGCGTCACGTCTTCCTTCCTGTTGCTTTGACCGTATCTGGCCGAGGATCAATCACATTTGCCCGACCACATATCACCCTTCGCTCATTTATTATTCCGAATCGGATAATCAATTAACCCCAATCTCATCGATTTCTAGTCA
>JANSTV010133702.1:0-32220 GCA_027564135.1 Lestremia cinerea
AAACTCAATAAAATATTCACCCAATAATAGGGCTTTAGCAGCAACACCAAATCCTTTTTAAATGACATGATTCGCTTTGGTTTTTGTGCGCACCACCTCTTATTCGTTATGTAAGTCGCTCCTCGCTCGGCTCAGACCTGGATACAACTAATTTGTGTTAATTCAAAGTGACCATAAATTAGCAGGTCAGTCAATTAGATGAATTGAAGAGAATTTGCCTGTAGGTTTTATTTTGAAGATTCTCTACCACTTGCAATATTTGACACTTATCGATTGTTGAACGCATCAATTTGAGTGCGTCTAATTCTGTTGCTTCGAGCCACTGAACCGAATACTTTTCGCTGGGTGATTATCCAAGTGGGACCTTCGTGCTTCTTATTCAAATTCAATCAATCCATATTTCGAAGCGTTTATTCAAATCAGTCATCAGTCGCCTTGAACGATTTATTAATTTCTGAAGCGTTCAAGAGCTATTCAGTTGCAAAGAATCGGCTCCGATTCTCAACGAAAACACGAAACGCACTCATTCGTTCGAACATCGAAAATCGAGTTTCCGAATGTCGGCTGTGTCGAATTTGACATTCGTTGAACATCCGTTTACCAAAGGTTCTTTTACTTTTGCAACATGGCCGATCAGGTATGTGTTCGCTGAAAAATTACCAAAATTAATAAAATTTGTTGGTTTTTATCGGAATAATTGAGTGCAATTTTGTTGGTCTGACTTTGGTAAATGATTGTTGGTGAAGAAAGCATAAAATTTCGGTGAAATAATGAATATCTGTGGGGTTTTTTGGTTCGGTTAGAATTTTCTGTGAATAAACACGTGTAACGTCTTTGTATTTCGGTCGGAAATCTTTTCATAAAATTATGTTTGGCTTATTGCACAGTGATCAGCATAATGATGATAAAATCATGACGGTCTTCCTACAACATATTTGAGGAGAAACCATGCATTTAATAAAGCACTGATATGTCGACCTCAAGTGTGCAATATTGCCAGCAGTTTATGAACAAACACCGTTCAATTCTATGTGTTTTCTTAACCTCAATCATTTACAATGAAAACGACTGCAGCTTTGGACGCTTCAAATGAGATTGGAAATACATTTTTTTTGTTTTAATTTTCTTTCAGACCGAGCGTGCTTTTCAAAAACAATTGACTATTCCAGTCGTCCGGCGCAAGAACTTGCCCGGAACACGTAAACTCCGTGTCCGTCATCATCGTGATGTTGGCTTGGGCTTCAAGACCCCGAAAGAGGTAGGTTTCAGCATTGGAAGTCGGTTTTTTCCAGGCAACTTTGCAAGAAAGGTGTTCAAAATTTAACCCACCGTTCCATTTCAATTTCAGGCCATCGATGGAACTTACATCGACAACAAATGCCCATTCACCGGTAACGTACGCATTCGTGGACGCATCTTAACTGGCATCGTTCAAAAATTGAAAATGCAAAGAACCATTGTCATCCGCCGTGACTATTTGCATTATGTCCGCAAGTACAGTCGTTTCGAGAAACGTCACAAGAACTTGTCGGTCCATTTGTCGCCAGCCTTCAGGTTCGTTTCAAAGATTCTGTTCTGAGTGAATCAATCCATCAGAGCCATTGTCAAATTCCAAATGATGTTTCATTATCACGACAGTCTTCAGAACACATATTTGCTGAAAACATTGAATTTATTCAACCCGACTGATGAATTTGACAAGCGCTCCAACGGACTCATTCAATTGACCATTCCAGCACGCGGCAAAAGATTTGCTAACATTATTTTTCTTTTCTTCAATTTGCAGAGATGTTGAAATCGGTGACATCGCCACCGTTGGTGAATGCCGACCAATCTCCAAGACCGTTCGTTTCAACGTATTGAAAGTTACAAAGGGAGCCGGCTCCAAGAAAAGCTTCAAGAAGTTCTAAGCTTTTTTTAGTGTAATCCCTTTAAATAACATCAAATCCATTCAAAATGCAAAAAAAATAAAGTTTTTGTGTAAAAAATAATTTAAACAAGATCTATTTTCTTTCAACTCCCTTCGGCCGAAGAAGTGGTTCTCATCAAATGAATAGAGCCGCCTCCTGCCACCAGAACCGTCAACCTGAAACGATTCTTCTTGTCGTGTACGCGGGCTCAACCACAATCAGATTTTCGTCATTACCATCGTCTGAGATTTCGTCGTTGATTGGTAGATCAGCATCGTCATAATCACCATCCAGTAATTTCTCCCTGAACAGTCGATCGTGTTCTTTTCACTGTGCTCATTGTCAATTTGCTCCTTCGAATTCTTCGGGCAAATCCGCCAGTTTCATAACGTAGCGTTTTGGATTTCAGAAGGTAATTTCGCTCCTGAATGATTTCGGTGCCATCCATTGTCATCTCAATGTTTCCTGCCGTGTTCGTCATCCCCAAGTCACATTCATATGCTTGATCGTATTGGTTATTCATAAGAAGTCTTCCGCATTCAGCCTCAAAGGGGTTTTCCTTGCAGTTAACAGATGTCGACTTTGGTTTTGCTGCATTTGTTGGGTTTTTCAGTTTAATCACGAATGAGAGACTGACCCCTTCGGTGGCGAATGTATAATTGAATTCCAATTTTTTGCTCTTTTTCAATTTTTTGTCGATGTCAAAAATTTTTTTCCATTCGGTTTCTTTTCCTTTTTCAAAGTCCGATTGCTACAAAATCAAATCGATGAGACTTTTACTCGGAGGCTGCTGTTCATTTTTCACAGCAGCTTCAACCAAGTCGCTTTTCAAATTGGAAAGTACGCTGTGTATTGATTTCGTTTCAAAGAGCACGTGTTGACGTCCGGCCTTAAACACAGGCACCAGCGGGAATAGACCAAAGCCAAAGCCGTAAACTAATTGCAACTTATCAAAGAACAGAATCAGCGAAAACCAGTTGTCTTTTGCCATATTTCCAGATTCCAAAAATTCGACGTTTCTAAACGATATTAGATACTGGCTGCGAACATGTCTCAAATATTCGTCGGTAACATTCAAGTTCTATGAAAGTGGTGTACATTTTTTCATAGAGGTCCCGTTTTTCTGCACTGGCGTATAGCTAGCTGCAGATTGCTTTGACTTTAATGTGCAATATTTTTTTGTTCTCTTTTCCTTTATACTGTTCTTTATACAGTTTCTTGATAAAATTTCGTGTACGATTCCACGCATTCCGAAAATCCGTGAATTGTCGTTTCCCGCCGGTCGGATTGTTATGTTGAAACGTCGGTAGTTTTTTAAAAAAACGTTGTATTTGGGTTCTTCAATTCATTAAGTTGAATGGCGCGTGAAAAGGCATCGAGCAATTAACCGCAGATGTTAATGCGAGAAACCCATTTAAAAGGCATCGAGCAATTAACCGCAGATGCTAATGCAAGCTGATGCACCCAAATTCACTCCACTGAGCAGAGACCACCGAGAAGGCTACTGCTTGGGTTCAACATTCCTCCAACCAGTGCACACTAACAGGTGGCAACAGGGACCCCGTGACGCTATCTCGAGACGCTCCCTATCGCCCATTTCTTCTTTTTTTCTTCCGAAAGGAATTAATTAACTGGGGCTCAAGAGGAATTCTGAAGAAACAATCAATCTAAAGCCGTAGAGGCTCGTGCCAATCACTCATGGCGAAACCACTTGGACTAACGGAGGTTATTGACCTAGCTAATTCTCTCAACATCACATTGAAGCCGTAAAGGCTAATGTCAAAATCACTGATGAGTCCAGAAAGGGTGAAACACGCAACTGATTGTTCATCGAGTCGAAATTGCACACAAATCCAGAAAAAGTTTACATACAGGGCCGTGTAGGCGAGAGAGAGAGAGATAGCTACATGAAACAAAATCTCAATCGAAGTCCTCTTTAATACCTATCATATGAACCCAAGATGGTCCTAATCTGTGGACCGCCAAGGTCTCCCAATGTATTTGTGACCGAAATTACGTTCAAAGATCCATAAACTCCATTGACTGCGCCGAGAACTGTGTTCAAAGCACCAGAAACGGTGAGTTTGAGCAAGACATTTCCGACCAAACCAGGAAGAATGCTGATAACTACGTTCACGGCACTTTGCTCGATGGCATCAACACCTTGAACCAGTCCAGTAACGACAAGTCCGAGTTCGAGGACGAGACTTTCGACGATCTGTGTGAGATTGGCTGCGATGAAAAGGACTGCGTACAACGAAGTTTCCAGAACATCGGCGGCCAATGATATCAGCAACGAGAGTGCTTGAGTCCCGTTTCCACAAAATCCAGCCAATTACTTTTGTTTGGTGAGTCAATTTGGTGTAGTCGTTTCGTTCGTGGAATGAATACGCATTTTATTGACGCTTCAGCATCGTAGCTGTCAAATCAACTAAACCAAATGAAAACACCAATCTTCCAGCAGACGAACCGATCGAGCTTAAAAATCACAATTGGCATTCTGTCGTTGTCTGACCGATAGAAATTACACTGTGAATTAATGAACGTCCAATGGCCATAAATTACATTCACTTTGAACCAATGACTTGATCGGAAAATTCCGATAGAATCCGTTCAAGCATCAATAAAAACATAGTCGGAGCCATTCGTCGAGGGGATGGCTGCCAATCGAAATGATTTTCACCTCCGGTGATTTATAGGTTTCCGACATGTTTCCTGGCAACCGGACAGCTCCTTCCTGAATGACTGAATATTGCTCAGTCAACTATCAAGATGCAGCGGCAGCAGCAAGAATTTCATCCATCATTTCCAAGTAGAACTCTCATGAAATCGATGGCACATCGAAATTGTCAAAGCAACATAGTAGACTTTTCGTCATTTTGTTTTTACGGATGCGCTTTTCCGAAGCGTGCCGCTTGATCGAACATTGACCCTAAAGTATTCGTAAAAGCTGTGCGATAGATTGGGAGCATGTGAAGGAATAAGAAATTAATATCCGCTGATAGAATAAAGCAAAGCTCAATCGAATAAATTGAGGGGGACATATCGGGTGATCAACACGATATGGCTCTTGTTTTCGCCGGAAAAATTTAAATAATCAACAACATACAAGCTCCGGTTCAGTTGATTTCGCGAGTTAAACAAACTTTTAACGTGAACAGACGCTCAAACATCGAAAGTGAAGTGAAGTGGAAATATCGAGGATTTCGCGGAATTGTGTGATTGAATTGAATTCATATCGATGGTGGCAGAATACACGCCTGACGGTCGATTCCGGCAAGCTCAATGTTTATTCAACATTATTTGCATCTGCGGTGATGTCATGCTTGGCATCGATGCGGCACACTTTCGTTTAAGAAACAATGGTTTCAAACAAGCATCAACAATTCAAGCATGAACCGAGACGTGATTCATGCTGACGTACAGAACTCTTTTCTCATGAAAATTCTCAGCTGAAAGCAACAGGTGTCTTGTCAAAAAGACGACGTTGCTTTGTCGGTCCAGCTCGATGTGCTCGGTGAACGATGATAATGGAGGTCGTGCGGCGAAATAAAAAAAAGTTTCGGAATGCCGCTGGAAGAGGCATGACTTTGATTGACAGCCGGTTGTGCAAAATCTGAGTGAAATTCGGAAGATACAGATTTTTCCTTTCCCTTTCTTACTCAATTTTTTCTCGCAAACAATTGATTTTTTCGAATGACTAGACATGATAAATCAATCAGGAATGTCAAAAACGCAATAACCCACTTTGAATTTCGAGAATATTTAAAAAAAAAGTTTCAATGCTCGCGACAAATTCATCGTTATCGTGTCGATAGACTTTCGAAATGCTCGCCGATGAATGGAAATTTGATTTTCACCTGCGGCGAATTCAATCAAATCAATGATTTGGCGTTTTTTTGCTGGTGCTTGCACGCGACCAATTTGTATGCTTCATTTTCAGTGGCAATTGAAGACCGTCGCATCTGCCAAGTGCCATTGACTTTTCACTCTCTTGATTCGGGTTATTGGACCTCCATTCGAAGGTCAGCCTCAGTTGATAGGCATTTCTGGGTAACAAATAAAGAGAAGGAAAAATTTGGGACGAAAAGTTCGAAGGAAATGCCATTAAAGGAATTGGAAAAGGAAAAAGGTCCTTCGGACCGTTGGAATTCTAAATGTTCAATCGCGTACCGCTGTTTCTTTTCATAAATAAAAAATCAAGCAGATTTTGAGCGAGTAAATGGAATAACAAATTGTCAATATCAAATTCGCGGTTGATGTAATGAGCGACAGGAAGATATATGGTATTTTCCGAGATCTTCCTTCAAATCTGAAATCAAAAAAGAATGAATAAATTAAAAAATCCGGAAATACGATTTGAACGAGTGAAAATGATGACAAATGGATTCTCGCTAATCCTAGCGGAATAAAAATCCTTTCATTCTATTTTCATTCGGAATTTCATCAGTCATTTTGCTCGTCGGATGAAAAATTAAAGAGAAAACCGCAAATTGGCAGATTGGTTTCGTTCCAAATTTGCTGGTTCCCGCATTTTTCTCGTTGATTCCATTGGATTCGCCTTTCAACAAATGAATTTGTATTTGATGAGACAGCGAAACTACGATGCAATTTTCGGCTGCGAGTTTCTTTCGACATTGCATTGCCATTCTGATGGTTTTTCTGTGGCAAAATCGAAAATCGCCAGACAGAAAAATGCATATCAGCATTTGTGCTTGATCTGGTCGAGGGGCGTAGTTTATCTCACACCAAGCGATTATCAGCTTAATGCCCATCATACGAATCATCTGTGCGAGCCACATCCGCGGATGGCAATCGCAAACAACATCGTTTTTTTCGGTGAGCATGTCGACCTTGAACATTCTCCGTCGTAATTGCTTCAACGTCGAAAACAGCATCGGCGAAAATTGTTTCTTCTTCGATTCAATTAGAGGAATTCGCTTCTTGCATCAGAAAGAGCACTTACGAGAAGATGAGATGAATTTTTCGATAAATAATTACAATCAAAATATTCGCCACTGTCTTGCTTTGAAAAAATCCATTAAGCGTCTAGACAACGAATGAAAAATGAACAATGAACAAAACTCTAATGATGTCGTTCTTGAGATGCAAGCGAGGTGCAGAGTCTTTTCCATTTGCTTTCTGCTTTTCCGCAGTTCATTTGTTTCGGAATCAAATCTTGATTCATGAACGAAACCACTGAACGTTTTAAATTAAACGAAATCAAAAGCTCTGACAGGAATTCCGCAGTGGGAAAGCACGCATTGAAAAGCACTGCATAAACACCGAAATTTCCATAATGTGGCTGGCTCGAAATTTGATTTATTCATGAGGCGCTGCTGGTGCGTGGATCGAGATACATCCGATAGCGATACGTTCAACGTCAGAGTCATTTGTTTATATTCCTTTTCCTGATCTGTTTATTTTCCGCTCTTTCGATCGCTGAAAAATTACCAAACTCGAATGCGGCAGCCAACTGCGATTTATTTATCAGCAGCACATGCGTTTGCTTAGAATTTGTTTATCGATTCGATCGATGGCAATCCATTCGGAATAGAATGGAACAAATCGAATCAATAATTTATTGGTGGAAATATATATAAATTTAATTGCTTTCACCGAATGGCAATTTATGTTTCGGCAAATTAATTGTTCTTCAAATTGTCGGATTCGAATGACGACACGTTGCATATCAGCGCGACTACAGTCGATATGAAGTGGTCAGGAGGGGAGTAGTCTTGTGGGCGAGATCATTCTCACAACCAAATGGAAAGATTGTAGTGAAATTCAAGGCCATCAAACCGAGCAGATTTATCAGTTTGGCTCCTTGATAAGCTTCGACGGAACTTGGTGGCCCCAATTTTGAGGCGGAAGGTGACCGAAAACACAACGATCTTTGCTTTTTCGGCCCGGAATTTTTATTATAAAATATCGAGGCTCTGAGCTGAGCTTTAGCAGTTCACATCTCAACTATTTGACAAGTCTACTGTCGAATTTTGAGTTATCGCTTTCTATGCCCCGAGTTAGATGATATTGGACCAGTGTTCTACCAACTGAACGTCCGAAGCGCAACGATTTTCCGAAACTTCCAAAAAGAGCTCTCTTGGCTTCTCAACCTTGCGATGCCTTCAAACAAAACATCTCTCAACTGCTTCAATGCGAGGCAACCGATCCTTGTCAAAATTGCAACGCAGTTACTCTACGGCAGCCCATCAAGTTCTTCACATAATTAAAACTGTCGAAAATCACCAGTTTGTTTCATTCCAAGCACCTTCAACACATTTATATAACACAATTTCCAGCAGAACTTTGCTCCCCCTGCGGTGTAATTCAACCTTAAACATCCGGTTCCGGACGCGGACTGACGTAAACCTACCTAATACTTTGCGGTTTAAATCTCGCACGATCAAAATGCCTCACTCCTGGCTAATCCAATGTTGGAAAGCGATTTGGAAAATTCGTCAAATAATTGATGATAATCCATCAAGATCAACGTCGTCAACACTGAACGGGGCGTTGCCATTGTGGCTCTACGTCAAAGCGAGCAACATTTTTTTCCAAAAATATTTGATTCGGGGAAAAAACAAATTCTCGAAAGAAACAGACATCGACAAACAAAAACATCGCATTGTTGCTGATCGCAACGACAAAATCTCATTCAAATGGAAATTGTGTTGCAAATAACGTGATTATTTATATTTGGCTGATTTCATTTGACAGACACACAGTTGTTTGGTGAAGAACCTTCTGATTGGATTGATGTCGGCATCATATCAACGGCGGCTGTTCAACCGAAATCGCGACGAGTGTATCGCCAAATTTCACTCAAATCATCACTTGTTGCTTCGATATTCCAGTGCGATAATTCGCTCTCTCGATGGCAAGCAATGCGACGAGAGAGTCTCAGCCGGTCGTGAGCATCCGATTTTCCCCCGAAAATATGGAAAATTACATTTGCGTGGAGCACACATCCAAGTGGTTTTCCTCGCATCAACCGAAAAATGTACTCGTTCACCGGATGGATTGTCGATTTGGTGAACAGGATTTGTTAGTCGTCGACCAAACTTTGTTCGAAGCAGTTGATTTTTCGCCACAGCGCCGCCAATCAACAATCCAACTGTTTGACGCCAAGTGTTTGATCGTCGAATGTTACTCGGTGCCGAATTGCTAATCGATTGCCTCGACGACTTGTTACAGCAGACCGTTTCGGTGTCTCTGTGTGTTTTTGCTACTTTTCGGAGACGAGGCGATTTATTCAACGGAGATTTTTAATTCAAGTTGATTGTGCTAATTGTGATCGAGTGTGTCTGTGTTTCTGATCAGAATTTGGAAAAAAATATTATAAAAAAAAACAATAAACGATGAAGCAAAAATGAAAACAGACTGATAAATTTGATAACAGCCAAAAATTGGTCAGTCTCAGCTGCAATATAATAATAAATTTCATTAATTTTGATATGGTCTTGTGTGAATTGATAAAAAGTTGAGCGTGTTTCGCCCAGGCGACTTTCATTGAATATCAATGCTATTGGATTTGTTCAGTCGCTGAATTTGGTTGGGCTTCCCAAACGAATCATTGTTTTGTGTCAGAATTCTTTCTTGAAAATATTTATGTGAAATTCATCATAAAATATTCAAACGGTCGAAGTCAATTGCTGAATCGTGGATTTTGAATGATTTCGGTTCAGGCTCAGTGGCACAGCCAAGTGACTGATGACTTAAATTCCGAGTGGCAGACAATGTTCACATTTCATTTAAGATTAACGATAAGCCCAATGCGATGAAATACACCAACAGCCTCTGCCGTGGGTTATGGAACGCGTAATCACCGGAATTTTTGGGTTTTAATGTCTTCGTTTGTATCGTTTTGATCACTGAATTGGATTCCGTGCCGTCGCAACACTCAAACCAGCGAAAACCATCACCACTCCGTAAAATGAATCGAATCGATTTGAATCGAACGTGCTGCGAACAAATTTCTTAATTTAATTCGAATCTATTCGATGATTTTCGATCTGTCTCGTTTAGAATTGGAAATGGCAATTGATTGGAATTAATTGAGTTATTCTTAAAATGAATTTGAATTAGATTTTCATTCTGGGATTTTTTTTTCGTGTGGATTTTCCTCGAAGTGAGGTCTTTTCAATTTGTCGAAACCCCAGGTAAAAAATTGATGAAATTTTATCGAAAACCAACAATAAATTTCGGCAGGTGGAGAAACCTCTTGAGACATTCGAGTATTGAATTATGCCACCGTCGATGCGAAAAATGAAAATTCGAGGAAATGGAATCCCAAAAGCAAATACTTGCCTAGATGCGAAAACGAATAGCTCGAATTACCAGACGCCGAAAATATATTTTCTGCGGTGTCAAACAAAATCAATTTTCTCGTCGTTTTTCTTTCTTATTTGCTTTTTCATTAGCTTCGGCCACGACATGAATTTCAGTTAATTCGATAACAAAGTCCCAAAGTTGAAACATTTTCTTTTCGTTATTTTCGTTCGTATCTGAGCAGCGAATTCTTTAAGGCCGCAAATAATGAAGGAAAAAACAACTCTGCCGCTATTTGCTGTGGACCAAAGCAATTTTCCGAATGAAAAAATTTTAGTCGCGAATTTCATTTCGCGGATGTTCGTCGTGCAAATTTAAATTAAAGTGGTGTGGATGTAGAGGTGAATTTTCGGGATTGACCCCGAGTTTGAATGGAAGAAATGATGAAAAGAGCTACACTTGAAAACTTTGTATGTGACAATTTCATAGCGGTTCATTAACCAGCAAATTATAATTAAATACAACTCACGTCGTTTCCCCGGCCAGTCGAAAGGATAATTCTCGCTTAAATCAAGGGTACCGTACGAAACGTTCGTCTTACTTTGAATAAATTTCCATTAAATCTTCTCTTTTTTTCGTCCATCCGAAGAACGGCTATCATTCTTTTGTGGAAATCTCCTGCGTAACACAAAAAAGCCATTATAAAAAAAACCAAAGCATTAAGTAAACGTCCCGACGCAGCCTATATAGCCTAAAGATCTCCATAGTTTCTGCGAAATGAAACAAATTCAGACGGTTCAAAAACAAACATAGGCACCTTCACCTGCAGACCCTGTCGTGCCCAAGAGACATTCAAAACTTTATCCGTTTGTTCGATTTCGAAAATCATCTTTTCGGATTTGATAGATTCCGAACGGTACATCCATGCCAAGACATTCATCATGTTCGCCAGGTAGCAAATTATGGACTGCTGTGATTGATCTCGATTCGTCTCCTTTGAATTAGCCCTTCTGGTCGAGTTTTGAATGTAATGCAGAAAAGATTAGCTCATCAATCTCCGTGCTGGGGTTGGAAGGGAAAGGTTCTCGTGGCACAATTTTCAAAAACTCATGTTACCACCTTAATTCGATTTCATCTCACCACGGAGTAGATGTTGAACACCGTTGAGGCTACTTGAACCCGTTCATGCTCAATTTCATTTGGTCGATTCCGACAATTCGCTCACGATTTTTTCGACGCGATGGACTTTCCGAAAACCGAAACAGATTTCTCTTCTCGCCAACGGAATTATCGTGCGTTCGAGCGACGAGGGACTTGAAGAATTTATCGCTTTGGTAAATTCCTATTGAAGAGATTCCTTTCGTATAAAAGCATGACGACGTAACGCCTATCACAATGGTACTCCTCCGCGAAGGTACAGTTGTTGGTAGGCCGTTACAGAGGCATAAATGTTGTAAAGGACGATTCAATTGTGGTGGCGTGAATTGAATATTACGCTGTTCTGGTTAGCGATTACATCCTACACACGTCCGCACGGCTCAATTCAATGAAATTGAAATATTCAACGCGGAATTCATAAAAAAATTACTCGCCCGACCTCTGAATGAATTAAATTACACTTTGTCGTTCCAATCAATTGATACGAATCGAAATTTCGTTTTTCCATTGTTGTTTTAATGGATGTATGCTTTACTACCTCAATGGGTGCCAAGTGTAGTAGGCGACTATTGTTGGAATTTCAAAGTCGGGTCATTTTGAAGTGATGGCAAAGTGCTTGACACGAAATGTCAGTCAAATACATCAGAGGATGAAACCACTTCAGTTAGCCATTGGCTACATTGCAACTTCTATTGCAGTTCATCCTGGTTGCGAGACCGCCTCAATGGATCGAGTCGTTCGGAATTGACCTTGCAAGCGGGAATTCTTCGTAAGTAATCAGTAGACTGGGATTTAGCGTAACGCTCCACCCAACCACAGCGCCATGATTGATTCTTCGAGTCGATCAGCTCACCTTCATTCAGGATTTGCGGTAGATCTTAAACATGATGGTTTGAATATGAATTGATGAGTGATATTTCAATGTCATTACGGATTGATGATGCGACGAAGACCACTGTCAATCTCATAATAACGTAATTTACGATTCTGACACGACAAGGCAGCCGAAAATATTGCGATGGTTCGAAATGCTCATTCATTTTATTCAGAATGCGAATACGAGCTTCCCGCTCAAGTAGCTAATCAAAGCTCGACGTTTATAACAAATCGCTGGATTAATTCTTGCTCAATGCTGTCACGCCATTGAGCATTTGCACATCGTTTATCTTTCAAATTAAAATATTCAATCCAATTATGGAATGCTCGTCACGTTCATCATCCGCTTGCTAGAAACTTTCTCAAAGCCAACACCCAACGAAAGTTTGAAAATTCATCTGGAATCCCCCGAGGAAGGAAATGTGTAAGTCTTACTTCATCGTTTCTACCAATAAATCAGTTAATGGCGTTTTCTTCAGTCAAATTTCGGATATTAAAACCGCTCAGTTTGACTTTGCTCCAAAGCACACGCCGGATCATTAAACCGATTGATTTCGGCACGTCTCTATGCCAAGCCTGGAAGAAGAAACAACAAATCACTTTATCGCACGATGCCACCGAGGTGGGAATCACAATTCCGTTATTCAATCGATTTCCCAACTTTTTGTTTGTTTTTCATCAATTGAAACCATATGTTGAACAAACAAATGGATCAAACTGAATGCTATTGACACATCCGGATTGGATGATGTGAACGTGTCCTGGCAACAGGCGAAAAGTTGCGAATTAACTGGAATTAAAAACTGTATTCAAAATGGCTCTCTTCGGAATTACAGTCAATTCATTTTATTTTTTTTCCATTCAACAAAATGAATTGAAAATCACGGCGAGCTTCAAATCATTTATCGCTTTTTTTTATTAAATTCGAAATGACAAGAGAGAAATTAGTCAGTGTCTGCATTAAGCCGACCGTCCGCATACATTGAGCCTCCAAACGTAACTAGGCTACAATGTATCCTTCTCGGAAGACTCCAATCTCTTCGTTTGAATGCCCATAATCGGACTGTGGTCTAGCCGCAACACCACTCAGAACATCTTGATTCGTCTGGCCCTCACTTTTAATTCAAAAAAATTATGAAAATTAGCAACCTTCTGGAAAAAGGATCGGCCATTTTCAGGCGATTTGGCGTGAAAGACTGTTCGATGCTTTCAAACTAAAGCAGGCTGAGTAGACTGGGGCCATTGCCACACTCTGGACTCATTTGAACGACGGGTGATTGACATCAAGCATCTCCGTCTAGGTCAACATTTTTCAGACGAATTCACCCATTGCATGCTGATGAAACTTCAAGAGAAATGTTGTTTTTTTCTGTGGTGACGAGTATGGTTTGATCGATTCTGTCTTCTCGGTCCGGCAAAGAGATATTGCTCGATCGCCCAAAAGGTTAGGTTTGGGAAATGCTCAGACGAAAGGGTATTCTCCTGCGTCAGGCCGACCGAGCAATTTTGAACGATTTCATGAGAATGGAACCGATTCAACGTTGACATCCATTCAAAATAGTCCAATCAATATGTCCGTTATTGACATTTTTATTTGCTTGGAAAATGCCACATGAGTCGGAAAATATGTATTTGAGATATTCATCAATGGTTGCTCCTCTGGGCTGTTGAATGCGCTCGCTACAAATGATTGACACACAATTCACATGAAATCAATCGAAATTGTCATTTTGGTAACTTGAATCGTTCAATTTGTAGATTATATCAACGAACCGAATTAATTAATGACAATTAAACAAGGCTCATATTATGATTTGATGACGTGCAAGTAGTTAATTAGTGCAGCAGCCATGTCACCGGATGAACTGCTTATTAATAGCTCGGTTGTGGCAACAGCCTTGCCAACAGCAGCAACAGAAACAATAGCCACAATCCAATCAATAGGACATTCGAATGATTTTGTGGAATTAACAACGTCAGCGACATTTGAAACTTTTATAAATAACTTGTGGAGCAATGGTTCGACCAACGGCTTAACCGTCACGAATGGAAGTCAATCGCCGTTCAGTGAGGATAACGATTTGTTGAAGAAAGATTTCATATTTGATCGAATCGATGTTCGGGTGATATTCATTACTTTGTATTCATTGGTGTTTGCTGGATGTTTTTTCGGTGAGTTTGTTTTGTTTGTCGTATTTGCTTTTCGTCTTTTTCTTGCTCCTCCATCCCCCTTACCCTATGTCGCATGCATAATTTACGTCAATTGTGTGCCAGGAAAATGTAACTGAAATAATTGTTTCGTTCACAGGAAATCTGCTGGTGATTCTGGTGGTGTTGATGTCACGTCGGCTGCGCTCCGTGACGAATTTTTTCTTGGCCAACTTGGCCGTTGCCGATCTCTGTGTTGGTGCATTTTGTGTCCTACAAAATTTATCCATCTACTTGATCGATAGGTAGGTCCTGATTCACATTCAAAATGTTCAAATTTCATGACATGAAATTGACGAGCTCATCACATCTCCGGTTGCCAACAAGCTGGTCTGCATAGCGGTCCAGTGCTTTGTTGTTCGCCAGCCTGCATATTTCCTTCCTTTTGCACCATTATTCATGTGGTTGTTTGGCGGCCGGAAATTTATGCAAAATTTTCTTGCAAAATATTTAGCCAAACATTTGAATAAGGCATGCTTGATTAAGATTCATTCAGATTGGCTGGAAGTCTGCCAGTTGAATGTTTTGAATCGATATTATTCCATCCAATGATGGATTTCTCTGTTGACACACATTCGAGTTGGCTTTTCTCGTTCATAAAGCATTGTATTCGATTGAATCGAAGCTCTGCAGCATCAATCAGCCAACACAGACTTTATTTTGTTTGGCGGCACGTATCGACTGTTTCAAAATGATCAAATACAATACTTTCACGGCTGACAAAGACAGCCGCAACAATGGTCTGAACGAAAAACAAAGGCATAAGGAAACGATTGTCATAACAGGCTCTTCCGTTTGATTCAAACTTTGTTTCGTAATTCGGTTTCGTTTCAACAGATTTGTGGATTATTCTTGACTTTCCTCCATCCACAATGTTCGTTTTTCATCTTCTTTTTTCGTGCATAAAAGCATAACTTAAACAAAGCATTAATTATTATGTAGTAGAAGTTTTGAATTGGAAGGGGAATGCCACAAAGATTGTCGAATACTCTGAATCGACTCATCCGACTGGCGTTCTGTTGATTGGCTGGTTATGAAACGATGAGTTATCCTTGATTCCGAAATGCTTTGAATTTACCGAGAATCATCTCGCTTTTTGAAGATCAACCTGTAGTAAAGGCTTGTGTTGCAACCTTTGATGAGAGCAAAAACAATGCCTTGTGTTGGCATTATCCAAAAATAACCCAGCTGGAAATCATTTAACGGGATTTGCGCTGGAGGCTCAAGCGTTTTTCCGCTCTATCGTCATCTATCCTCGAGATATATACACCGAATTGAATACGAATGCATTGTTGAGTCTAATTAAATATGCCACCCAAATCCGATCCGGAAATGTAGGATGAAAACCCATTTCACCTTTGACTTGACAACGTGTTGCGTCGACTGTTGAAAAATTGATGGGAAGTTATTCATCGCTTCCATCCATTTTTCGTTTTTCAGCTGGGTGTTTGGAGAATTTCTCTGCAAAATGTATCAATTCGTACACGCACTGAGCTACACCGCTTCCATATTCATTCTGATGATAATCTGCATGGAACGATATTTGGCGATAATATTTCCAATAACCTGCAAGCAGATTCTCACATCTACACGACTACGGGTAAGTCCTAAAATCCACTAATTAACGATTCGCGTTTTGAGCGATTCCAGACATTCGAGATCGCCGAAAAGGAGACTAACCAATATCAATTCTAATTTATTCCATTCTCATCTGCAGCTCGTTATAATCGGCGTCTGGTTAACGTCTGCATTGTATTCGATACCAAAGTTTATTTTTAGTCGAACCATCACAAACGTTCACAGCAATGGAATGACTGAAGAAATCTGTATTATGAATCGGAGACTGTTCAATTCAAAATTATTGGATTTCATAAATTTCGCTGCATTGTTTGTGCTGCCGTTGGTTGTAATGACGGTAAGTAATGACTCGCATCCGGAACGGAGTGAAAGAGAAAGAAAATTCAAGAGAAAAACGGGTTGGGAGAAAAAATTTAATTTGTTTCATTTTGATTTGGATATGGAAACGATGGGCAGCTTAATCACGTGGGCTGAATCATAGCGGGAATAATTGTTATATGAATGAATACTCGATTGGATTATTGATGTTATTGTAAATTACGATCGATTCAGTGAACCTCAGCCTCGATAGAATCCATTCATTCGAACAGAATATTCTCGATTGACTAATCAACGTCTGACTCGTGCCGATTTCAGTGTTTGTTAACGTGGGTTGGACTGCAATAACATTCAACCAAGCGTGTTCAATTGAGGGTTTTTGTTGGTTACATTCTGTGACACGTGCGGCGATGGCTCATGCGGAAGAGCCAAAGCGTGGTAGGACTGAACTTCATGCGGAAAACAAACTCTTCCCCCAAGAAAGAATCCATTAGGTTAACCTTCTTAAAAATGCTTAATCAATGCTTACCGCATTAAATGATCATTTTTCGCAAAGTCGGCCGCTGAATGGTCCCATTCGTCATGGCTGCCTCGCCAGAGCACACAGCTTACCTTCTCGTATCCAAGTTGTAATCAAAGTACGACATTTCTAACTTTCTCCCAATCCAATTTCATGTAAAACGGATTTTCTTTATCCCCAAAAGGACTCTTGCGAAATGGAAGCTTATCAAGAGTTGAAACATAATTTTATATACACATTTCTTCTCTTCCAAACAGGTGCTCTACAGCCGCATCGCAATAACACTATGGAAAAGCTCAAAGGTCTTGGAGAAACAGGTCGCGATGCAAACCAAATCATTAACATCATCGTCCTACGGCCACGGTCTGAACGGCATTAATCACGTTGTTCGAAATCCAAATAATAAATATGAAAAACGTACGGTACGTGTTATTGACAACCAGGTATGTAAATGGTTTGGCTTCAAATGGCGATTTTCAATAGAGCTTAAATGCGACCGATGAAATGTGCATGTTTGCTTCGACCAAACAGCATGAATCAGTTTTTGCTACGTGTTTATCAGCGAGAGCGCCAATAAAATACTCGCAATCATTGCGGTAATGCATGAAATAGCCTCGGTCTACCAATCACCGTGGCTAATGGAAACCGAATCGAGCAACCATCAAACTGGTGCTCCTTTTTCGTAACGACGAAAAAAAATGAAAGGAAATCGAATGTTTTGATGGCAGACGATATGAATGGTTTTTATGGGATTTGGTATCGTAATATATTTCAATGAAGACGATGCTACATTGACGCGGTAATGCGTTCTATTTCGTCATTTTTATTATGGTTTTGGGTGCTTGAAATGGTCCTCAGTTGGCAAGGCTCCTTGAGACAGTCGGGTTTTTCTTCGGCGCACATTCAAACAAGAGTCACAAGATTTCGACAGCATAAAGCTCTCTATTAAACGGATTACGGAAACGTCAGCTTGGGGAGAATAGTAATTCCACCAATAATTGACTCAGACGCATTCGATTCAGAACAAAAATCCCTTCGAAGCCGTTCGTTTTTTTTGTCAATAACGCATGATATCGAACATCATTCATAGGTGTTCGATTTTATTTCCATTCAAATTCTGACATAATCGTGACTTTTATTCGAATCATCGCTTTCGCAACCATCAGAAAAATCAGTCGTAAATATTCTATTCACGTGACAAAGCACATGAGCAATGCAAGAAAAACTAATCCCATGCACTTTAAGTTGAAGAAAACCGCCTCCACAACGGACATTCCTCAGCGTCGCTGGCAAATATTATGCATACATGACGACGATAAACGTGAAAATGACGCAGAAGAAATTGACGAAAAAGGCGAAATAAGAATAAACGAAAACTTTTCCAAACCATTATTCTCCAAGCAGACGGCATTTCAGCTTAGCGTTCTGGGTTTCGCCCACGACAAATTAGCATATTTTCGAAAAAAAAATATGGAAAAGAAAACACCGAAGATATTTCCAAAAGCCTCCATTGATGACGATGATCGGAGCGACTATTTCGCCCTGAAAGCAATACCTTTCTTCATCAGATATGAAGCATTTTCGTGCATCACTAACCCACGTCTAGCTCGCATGTCTACATCGTCATATTTGATGGGCTCCGTTCAAAAGTTTTTTACAGGTTTGATTCTGTAGCCTGGTGAATTTACGTAAACTAAATAGACCGAATAGACGATGTTTTGACTCTGGTCGGACGTTTCAAGCTACTATCTTCGATCAACTTACCCACCATTTAGCAGAGTGACAGCTTTTCAACGACGAAATCACATTCTATTCCAGCGAGAATTCAACAATTCGTTGTCAGACGGTAGAACTTGGTGGAAAACTTTCACATTTTAAACGCTTTCAATTGAATCATTTGCGTGGAGAATAACTCATGTTTATTGCGTTTTGGAGACTTGAAAACCGCACAATCAACGACCACGGGAAATGCTATACCCGAAAAACTGGCAAAAACTCATTAAAACTTTGTTCGCACTCAATCATGTTCACAGCATCGTTTATTTGCATTCCGTTTGAAATGGCAAGATCAACAGTATTTACATTTCATCATCAACACTGTTCGAGGATGAAAAGTTATTGTTTCATTCGTAATATGCAAATGGGAAACCGTCAAAATGATGTTCGCATTTCAAATCGTGATGGGAATGTTATGTTCATTTTGGTTGACACACTCATCGATTCGCAAATCATCGATCATCTCATATACAGTTACCGTCAGTCGATATGATGGATGTGGTCAGTCTGCGATTCGATGAAATGTGACAATATGTGACATATTACCGCACTCGAGTATGATTCGACAGTTTTCGTGAATGCGTTAATCAAAAAAAGTTAATGACAATTTGATACAGTTTTGATGAGTTCTCCATCAGAGGCACAAAGGCTGCCTAAACGTTCCTGGTTTGAATTTTTGCGAATAAACTCGAACGCGTATCAAGCTTCGTCGAGTGCGGTGTTGTCAACATACAGATGAAGAGCACGTTCATGTCACGTTGTCAATGTTAATTTGCAATAATCTACACCATCGCATTGGCCTTTGAGCAAACTTATGGATCCCCCGTGGATAAGATCTAATCAGAGATTATCCTCTGCTATCCACTCCAATTACATCCAAAAGCAAAACGATTCATTTTTGCGAAATTTTCGATAAATTTGCAGGCATTTCTGGAATCAGCAAATAAGACATCGTGGCGAACACCGAACTATCATCAACGTCATTACGGGGCCAAAGTGTATCAAGTGTCCCATTCATCCCACAATGTGCTGCGTGCCCGACGCGGCGTCATTCGAATGTTGATCATTGTTGTGCTGACATTCGCCGTTTGTAATCTGCCAATTCATGCACGAAAGATGTGGCAATACTGGTGAGTGTTTGTCGATATTGTTGTTGGTTAGCTCATAAATCACCGAGCGGTGGCGTAGATTGTGGCCGCAGTCGCTCTGGTTTTCTTATGGAACAATGGAATCGACGTTTGTTCAGGATTTCTTCGATTGATTTTCTTTATTGTGTTTTTGTCGCCCGTCCGTGGGTGGCTTTGCCAATTTCAAGAATTCTTTTCTCGAATTAATTATCTAAACTTGCAAGAGGATACACGTGCCACGGGAAGCATGCTGGAACAATACAATACATAATCAAATCAGTTCTCATTGGATAGAGTGGGCGATTGCGATCGATAGTCGTCAAAAGTGACAGTCGAATGGAAAATTTGACACTCAAATGTCAGATTCATCACCGAATGAATTTATCATATTGAATATCGATTGCGACGAAAGCCTGACAAAGGTTACCGAGAAAACCCTTTATCGCATATCGTGACTAGCCAGAAACTCATCTATCCACTCATTCAACGTCGATCTTTGATTGGCCACACAATATGCGGGTCGAGACAGGTCCGAAAAATGTATTATCGTTTATTTTACATCGTTGACAGGTCGGATAGCTATAACGGGGCATCCACATTCAATGCATTGCTCACACCGTCAACATTTCTGATATCCTATTTCAACTCAGCCATCAATCCACTGCTGTACGCATTCCTGAGCCGAAATTTTCGCAAAGGAATGCGAGAGTTTTTATTTTGCTCGTACAAAAAGGGCAAGAACAAGAACACATCACAACATCGAACACCTGTGCATGTAAGTATTGACGTCGACATGTTTTGCTTTTTGTGGCTAATCGATTGCACCATCACATTGCTGACCGTGTTGGCGGTGATGGTGACCAATGGAATTTTTCGTATCTCTCGCTTTGGAATTTTAATATTTGAACATTCATTCTTTCATTGTCATTTAGGAGCAGTCTCTGCCGACCGACACAAGCCATTTAGGGAATCTCCTGTGATCCTTCGTCACATTCTATTTCGATTAAAACAATCATCATCAAAGTTTATCACTTTCACAACGTCTCACCCCGTCCCCCTCCCGACCAACATTTTTCATTCATTTCAAATCGTCTTGGGCGATAAATTGATTTCGACATTCTTGGAGGGACATTTGGAATCGCTTTTTTGTCACCAGCATTTTCTGTTCAAGATTCGGTGGCGACGATATTTTGGATATGATTGGTCCCCGGTTGGCAACACCATAGGCTCCTCGCTGCTCAACGGTGAACATCCCTAATGTAAGTAATTTGTTACAAATGTGATAATCTCCGTTGATGAGTTGCGATTACTCATTTGGTGAGGGTGTACTTTTCAACGTTTGCTTCCAAAATCATTTTGATGGGCCGGCCTCGGTCCTCGTTCCTTTAACCATCTCACATCGAAAGCTTCAAATTCGATGTCCGCATTTTCGGCGCTCGCATAAAAGCAATGTCATCATTATTATCCTCCGAAATCGGTTTCAAGGAATTTATTCCGAAAAATATTTCATTTATTGCAGGCCGGCGAACGGAATGAATTTTTATGCATCATTAAAACAAACGAGCACCACATTTACTTGGAGCAAGAGGCTCTTTTCCGCACAATTTGAGAGGAAAAATTGACGACAAACAGCAACAAACACACGACAGACCGAAGAGCAAATGGCAATTTGTGGCTCAACAACAGTGCGGAATGTGACAATTGGAAATGCCAGAAGAGCTGCCGGATTGCGGCAACGTCTGTGAATGGAATATATTTTATTCAAATCGATTTATTTAATCCCACTTTATTATGTAAATATGCGAAAGAAATCATTTTTAATTATGAAATAAATTATGCAATCATGTCAAACATCGAAATTTGTTATAATTTTTCCATGTTCGGAATTAGATTCACAGCAATCATCCAGTTGTTGGTTTTGCGTAGTGTCTTGTACCTGTCCGACAACGATGATAAACTGTTGGAGTGGATTTGAATCCCTAATCCGAAAAAGATGCGTGAAATGTAGCGATATCGAAGTTGATGAAGGCTCATTCATTAATTATCATAAGGGAATCGAAACCCAACAACTTATTTAACCAAATTCAAACAAATTTGTTTTTCGAAGCTTGTCCGAATGTGTCGGAATGTGTCCGAATTCATTTGAATTTGTTCGCAATAATTCTTCAAAAACACAGACGTCGGTGACAGGTTCGGGGAAACTGCCCTTTTCAAACCCACGCAAAATGCACCTTTTTCTGGACAAAGGCAGATTCATTGGAAGTCCATAAGTCCGTAAAAGCATAGATGAGTTTACGACGAGTTGGCTAGCGAGTTCTGGAACCATCACATTATTCTTCGATTACGGTATTTTAATTATTCAAATAAAATGCGCGACAGATATTGGCTCTGCTGCCATTCTGACAACGGTACGAATGCTATCGAAATGCAAATCGAAATGATTCCGAGGCAATCGTCAAATTGCGTGGTATCGAAAATGAATTTAAATTGGAAATTAGCTGTTGATTGCCGATGATTTGCTCAAGACTAGTAGGCTTCTTGGAATATCCATACCACAATCTGTTGAATGGCATTCATTTTCGCAAACTCAATCATAAGCCATGGCGTTTTGGAGCCAATTGACAACATCATGGTGAGAATGCGGCTTTCACAGTTCATTCATAACGGTGTTAAGCTTCGTTTTCAGGAAGGACATTGTGACTAAAACGGAATCGAAACGATTGTTCAGCTTAATGGCACGCCTTCATCATAATAGCAGAATCAAAGACCAGAAATATTGTTGTGACATGCTTTAACCCAAAATCCTTTCAAGGCGACAATAGAAGCACTTCGCTGTTCAAAGTGCGACGACTATGATTCAGATATGAAAGTGTATGAAATTGAATTCAGTGCTATTCAATTTCATTAAGTTTAATTTCTATGTAGGAGGGCTGCGAATACTACCTGAGTGAAAGTATTTGTGATCTGAAAGCTGGGAATTGAGAGATGTTTTCATCAATTCGACCGATCTGAACGTAATGTCAAAAAACGCGAAAAATCAATAAAAGCGACCTTGCGAAAAAAGGTCGTGCATGAGGGAAATGTGAATGGGCTTTTATTCATTTGTTTGATCTCAGCGTTCACATGACACTCAAAGCATTAAATCATCAAACTTCAAACGTTATCATACGAAAGTAATTTGAGGGAGCGAGAACAAGCCAAAAACTCATTTGGTCTTCGTTCGCATCCATGTCGTCTTTGTGTTGACTGAATTGACAAAAAAAAAATGCTCGAGGATTTCCATGCAAATATTCGGAATTTTTTGGTGGATTGCGAACAATGGCGAACTCATTGGAAGGCATGTCTGTTGAAATATGGAAAAATTCATGATTTATGCGTTTGATGTTTGTCCAAACAATGACCAAATCGGAAACAACCAACCGCTGACAATGAATGCCTCGCTTTTGCCTGGAAACATTCCAAATTTATTGCAATAAAACCTCGAAATGTGTATCATTCGCTCGACCATTCACCACAATAAATTACGTCAACGTGGATATTCAGTCATTTTCCTTTGAAATCCGCTTGATCGAGAATTGCCGCTACTCCAACGACCCTCAGCGAATTCGAAAACTTTTCGCATAAAATCATTTGATAAAAACAAATAGGAGAGGGGTTAATTAAATCATTGTCGATTGAATGATCTGGTTTCATCCGATATTTCCAGTTCGATGAAAGTTTTGCACGTGGACCGCCATTGTCATCGCCATAATGGTAACGGTTAATGGTGAACAGGCCACCTGACGCGAGTTTCAATCTTGAGATCATCGTCAGTGACGAATAATTGTTGTTGATTGTGTGGGCAAAGGGTTTGCTTTACAACTTTTCAATGAAAAATCCATTCGAGCGAAAATCTTTCGCATTGTTTTGATAACGTCATTCAAAACGAAAACTCTTGGTTGTGCGTCAATAACGAAACGTCAAGCGGAGATGGTCATAAATGAGTGGGCCAGGTTGGATTCATCATAACCTTCAACAATGGTAGTTATTTTAGTTCACAAATCCAATGTCAAAACCCACAAGCGATTGCTGCCTGCACACACAAATTAACAGAGCAGATCAATCATTCAAGGGGGAAATGTTTGATGGAAGCCCAATAAATCAATCAATCGACACTGAGTGACGTTCATCGTGGTTGAATGTCAACTAAACAATATGATGATCTTGTTCTGTGGCTGGGTCGGAGAGATCAGAATGATTGCGTTTAATGTTCTTTTTCCATGTTTGGCTCTACTTTGGAGGAGAAGGGGGAAAGGGGGAGGTACTCTTGATAGCATCCGAACGTGCATTGCCGCCTTGCAAATCATGCTCCGTTTTCAGAGCCATAAGCTGAACCGTGCCATTGTAGCGATGACAATGAATAAATTATTGTAGAGCTCGAGGATTGACGTCAGTGTGTGGCAAGTAACAGTAATTTTGATGTACAAATTCACCGCTTGGTTGAGAAAGGCGTGAACTGGATGTGGCTCGATGATATCGCAGAGCCAATTGAATATGCATCATGTGAAAAGCCTTCATATTTTGCTCATTTGCCAATTTCAACAAGGTCGTATTTGACGCATTCAAACGAATGACAGATACAAAGGAAATCTCATTTGAATCCCTGACATATGTCATGCGTTTTTTTCCATTCATAAATCTCGTGAGGCACATGAATTTAACTCGAATTTTTTCCGGTTCTCAAAGGAAATATGAATCCAAAGTCATGTTGCTTTGGGATATTCTACCGACTGACTATCCGTGCCGCACCATGGAAAATCAATTTGCCTACAAGATCAGCGATAAAAGACGTCTATTCGAAAGAGTTGATATGTAATTTTGTCACGAATGTGCTGTTGCGATTGATTTTTATGTATTTTTTTGCCGTTTAAAAGGCATCAAAGCAATACAAACAATGTTTTACAGCTCTCGAAATATAAATAAACGTTCATTGAAGAAGACATTCCATATTAATATTTTATAGTGTCCTTACTTGAACCCTAACCTTCGGAATGGCCTCCCGACAATGTCAACAACAACAAGGACCACCGGCGAGCATGCCGGCTCTCCGATCGAAAAAATGTCACTCCGGTGAAACGGGTTTGGCGTAAGCTTTATTTCGCATTGCAGAACCTTTCGAATCGTAATGGACTTACGTTTGTCTCCCATAGTTGTCATATGCAAATCCCACCCAACGGCCGATTGCCAATAAATTTCAATTCGAAATTGTTTAATCGAATCGGTAAAACTTTTGGGGCAATTCAATATAACCGCACCGATTTTCCATTCAAATTTTGCTCCTTTTCGTGAAGCTCTCAATCCTTGCCTTGCTCCTTTCTAATATCATTACCTAACGGAACCTTTCTAAGAGCAAACATGCATCACCGTTCACATATCATTGCCCAGGCAGACTCGAACGCTCAATCAACTAGAAAAATTATCGTCTTTCTCAGAAATAGATAGCCATAACCATCTTTCAATCATGGCCCCACAATGAAATCGCCCCAGGGATATTTATTGCATTCAACGAAAAGACGTCCGGTTCAGCTGTGGGAGCGGGAAGCTTCTGTTTTCTTTGATGAAATATATTTCAGAATTGGATTGTGATCTTTATGGGAATCGACTGAGTCGGATTTGTCAGTTGAGACGCATAATGTTACGTGAAAACCGCTAGGAGCAATCTACAAAACACAAACAAGATGAATAATGTCAGAACGTTGGAACCATGCGGAAATTGAGTAGTTTGTCTCGCGGCAAGAAAACTGTACAACTGGAGATAGGCGGCGAATCGCTTTCAACATTGTCATCAAGGCCTGACAAACGATTTTGCTATTTGCTGGTAAACAACATGCAATTTCGAAAATTTCTAATATTCTAACTATATGTTTATCATACATAAGACCAAATGACGCCCAAATGTTAAGTTACCCATTTATTTCTCGTTATTTCACTTCAAATGACAAACATGCATGAGCTAACGGGAGAAATGATAATCATTCGAAGAACGAGACGAAGAAGAAGAGCAATATGCGATCGATCGAGAACGAAAAAGAAACGATGAACTCATGCAAGCACTCGAATGACTCATGACATTTCGCAAGGAACACAAAGCGAAATCAAAGTATCTGTATTTTGGATCCCAAACGAAAAGAAAATAATAGCTGCGAAGTCATGTAACAATTCTCGGATTTTAGCTTCTTTCCGGTTTGTTACATCGATAAATGGGAAACGCAACACTTTTCAATTGAAATGTTCCTGTAACGCATTTCTGATGCGCCATCTCGACTCCGTCCTTTAGCATTGACGTGCATCGTCGTTATTATATTAAAGGTGGAATGAAAAATAATCGTTATTTTATTGGCACTTGGTTTCATTTCTTTTGTTCCAACGATCGTTGCTCTCCACGTGAATGAAAATGAAATGCTTTCGAGTGCAACATCTTGATTTTTCGATTTATGAATGAAAAGCTCATTTCATTTGCATAACAAGGTTGCATGCATAATCTTTCGATGAGATGTTGAATGAATTTCCAACGGAGATTTTCAATTGAGCTTTCGTTTATCGATTAAACTCTCGGGAGTGTTGCATCATAACGGAGAGAACTTTGCACGGATGAGCGGATTATTCATGGCTTATTCATGAATGAGTAACGGCCCATGCGGAGATGGTCGTTTATTGCAGACATAGCAGCAATACTTTTGCGTTAATTCCTGTAACAAAGCGAAGGACTTTCAGGGGGTTTTAATCAAGAATTCAGGTTCAAGAATTTCGATGAATTAACAAAGAATTTTCGAAATTAAGATATGACAGTGGCTCATTTAGAGAAAAAAAATCAAAAGAATGGATTTCAGCTCATCCGGCTTTTCCCAAAAGAACGCTTCCATAAGAGGAAATCCAAGAATAATGAAAATAATGATAAGTGATTATATTGAGGCAACACCTGGCAACGAAGCCCGCAAAGGCAAGGTGTATGGCACACAGAATGAGCTATCATTTCCATCGAAACTGAACGTTTGTCGATACATGCCGGTCATTCGGGTAAAAACAAAGTTGATGATTTCTGACTTTCTCATAAATAAATTCTAAGAATAAAACAGTGGCCCCATTCAGTCAGAGTCTGGTTTTGGTGTCATTTTAAAGGCGTCCATTCACCAAAAACTCAAATAATCATCGCAGCTGATGTGGTCATTGTATTCGCCATCATGATGCCCGAGCAAATGACAACAGAAGCACTTTTTTCAAAACACTTCATTTATGAGACATTTCGGTTAACGGCCTACGGTAGCCATAGCAAATGTGTCGCCCAGGCAGACATTGTTTGCTTTCGCATTTTTGCTTGTTATTTTTAGACGAAATGTTTTTTGGTTAAAGCAACACATGACAGACGAACTTGAATTGTGTGCAATATTTGATTGCCATGCTCAAACAAATATTATGATGTGGGCGCGTCCGTATGAATGCGTCGAGTCGAATACAATCGAAAATGGTTGCATTGACTTGGTGAATTTCGTCAATATTTGTGAAAAGACAGCGGGTGTCAGACAAATTGCATTCAAAACGTGAAGGACGAAAAAACCGTAACAAAAACTTATGAAAAGTCTGTGATCGCTGAAAGTCTTCTCCTAATGGATGTTGTGTGCACTCGGGCAGTCAACAAGAGCGCGCAAGAGCTCAATTCACTCAAGAGTAATGGTTCGCGTCTTGAATGGTTTTCTAAAAAAAACTCATCCGTTTCACCAACCATCGTCCGCGTTCACTCAAAGCACCACGCATCACGAGTGAAATCGCAAGACACTTGTTGATATTCGTTCCACTGGAAACTGTATTTCTCTCTCAAAACAAACGGTTACTCTCTCCCGCCAATTTCGATAAACATTTCCCCGCCAGAGCGAAAGAGAGCGTTAAATTGGGAAAATGGGAAAATATTCGAAATTCATTTTCGAAGCGAAACCATCGCAAGCTGCTTAGCAATGGATGCTATTGTGGAAAGTCAGCTTGTTAGTCGATGGCAGTACGGTGATCTGTGTAGTAGTCTGCTGATGTGATGTGCTTGCGTGAATAGTTCTTTCATTTCATTTGGTTGGCTCACATTGTTCAAACGACGACAACTCGAGAAGCCACAGAGGAAAGCGGATGACAACCAGCGGATAGGCATTTGCCCATTGTGGAAAATTCTTTGAACGATTTGATGGACTTTTGAAGCGAGTGAAGCCGAGAAATTGATTAATCAACCGTGATCAAATCAAATTGTGATTCGACATTTCTCTCGCGTTCATCGCGACAGAAAAACGAAACGGATTACCCAATTCAATAATTGGCACATACCCAAATTTCCATGCAGTGCGTTTAATTGTGAACGACAGACGTTGGTGAGATTAAGTGACTGCAGGCGCGTCCGAAAGAGCAAGTTAATGGAGTGCAATTGAATCCATCTGCAAAATGACTATTTCATTACCAACTTTGTCATCATTCGTCTGGAAATTGGTTTAATAGTTTATCGTCACTCCATTGGCGAGAAATCACTTGGAGCTTGGAATTTGCTCCAGCAGTTGATATTGTAACTGCTCGTATTTGATGTAAGTTTCTCGTTCGTTGTTTGGCACATTCGCTTAAATGAAATTACTCAATTGGTGAATGAAAGGGAATAAATGAAATTGCCTTGGCAGCCGTAATCATCCTGGATTAGAATAAAACCAAATAAAATAAACCTTATTTGCAGTACGTGGTCTTGTTGGGGTTGTGCAAATGTGAAGATTTGCTTTCATGGAGAATCTCCATTAGCGGAAGTTGCTCGGAGAGAGTACTTTCTTCAATAGTTTTGTTATTTTAGTTGCAAATAATTGCTTTCTTGTGTTGATTTCATCAATCGTCGTTATGTTTGCTTGACAATTCTGAATTGACGACGGAAATCATCTGAGAGAGCGATTGCATAAACGACGCCCACAGCCTTGATGAATGATGATGATAGGCACCCTGACATAGTCGAGGATTTTTTTTTCAATATTTTCTCGTCCGCCGTAGAGATTCATCGAAAGCGCAGGGCAAAAAAAATATAAAACTTGATTCTGCATCACTCGCTGGGGTATTGCATTTTGAAGTGGATTTCATTTTCCTCCACGAATCGATGTGGGAACATTTTGAATGATTTTCGTTTTGCGGAAGAGCGGATTGAATAAAGCCGAGTTGTTTGTGAGCTTTCCGGTGAATCGATTAGTCGGTGAATGTGATGCGATTGTCAGTGAATTCGCATGGAAAACTAATGAGATATTGTGAACGGCTTGAAGATATATTGAACGTTCACAATTGACCGGTTCATTGGTTCATTCTGAAGGATGCTTGTAATTAGAACCGAAAGGAGGGGTCTTGCGATTGAGAAGCCGTGTTTTCTTTTCTATGAAGTTGGAAATGAACTTTTGGAAAATTTATGTGAAACCCTCCCAGATCCACATCTTCCGATTCATTTTCGCTTCCTCAATATTCTCGCGGGTTGAGGTAGTCTCATGCCAACGGTATGCTTGATGTTTTTGTTTTCATTAGAATCTTCCGGGAAATTGAAAGTAAACAAACGAAAATATTGATTTTGTGGTGAATGAATTTCAGCGGCGACGACTTTTTAATTTCGATGTTAATTATTGGAGTTTCCAGTTCGATCATTGTATTGATTGGAAATATGGCCAAAGAAACCTAAGCACTGTTTAATTAAGATTCTCGCCGCGGTTGACGACAACCGGCTGAAAGAATGTTTGTCACATTTTTTCTTCCAAGCCCTCGCTAATGAAAGTAGCGAGGGGAGCAAATTAAAACAGATGCTTCTTAATGAGGCAAAGTTAAACAGAATTTTAGCGGGACTTCCATTAACCCTGCCGCAATGTGACGGTGATTTGGTTGAGTTCGATAAAACGTAAGAGAAGGCTGTTTGTCCGCCATATATTTATATTTACGGACGTCGCATGCCTTGGCGTGCTGGACAACCGGAATTTTTGAAAAGCGAATACGCTATTTTTACCACAACGTTCATTATTTATTTATTTCCTCTTTTCGAAAAGAGCAAATCAATATTGAAATCAACCGAAAATAAACAAATGAATACTCAAAAGTCAAGCAAGTTTGACGTGCTTCAATCTGCAGTCAGCATTTATTCGCTCGATTTTGTCACCAACGAGATATACTGTTGACCGTTCAAACATTTCCATGTAATTTTATACCCCATTCAAATGCAGATTGAATCCGCTGGCGCCACTTTTCCAAATAATTTCACCAAATTCTTGTATTATGCGATTTTATTTTGATGGAAATTGTAGTTTCGGCTTTCGATGGCAGCAGTTCGAAAGGAACGAGAGACGGAATTATTTGCATAACATACAATTGTATGATGATGCCGTAAGGATTGAGGTGTACCTCTGCCACGTGATAACACACTGATCGAATAACCAAAACGTATGAATTCAGCACAACCGCAAATTGGAAATGAGGCTTTGGCTAAACTCAAAGTTTTCACATGGTTCGATGGCTCGCAAATATAGCATTTGTGGCGAATGCGCCAATTTGCGTTGTGTGCGATTTAAACTCGGCAACAATACAAAACAAAACAGCACAGCAGAAATTCATCTGTCGTTCTCGTGCCAGCCTAAAACGGCTTCCCTCATGCCATCTCTTCCCCACCCTCATCACGTCCCTTCCAACCACATGTATGCATTTCCATGTGAAAAATTTTAATAAATGCCAAACAATATCGTATGGCATTGAATTGAATTGAATTGAAATGAAATCATTTACAATTTCCGTTTTTCGTAATAATTTTGAGGAAAACTTTCACCACCGAAAAGTTTGTCAGAGATTTTGATATTCATGGGGAAATTATGGAAATTGTAGTTTCACCAAGTTTGCGCTTAAAAAAAAATTTAAATGTTCACAACTAATGAGATTCCAGTTTGATAATTGGTAGAGGGCGTTAACCGTGATCCCGTTACTATTTTTTTTTAAGGCTCCTCCCCCTTCTGCACATTACACGCCACACAATCCAGGCCTTATAAGAAGTATTAGCATTTGACCTTGGAGCTATCAAGTGAGCGCGACGCCTTTTACAGCCTTCCCTTCAGACACCAGCTACTGGAAAACTTTCCCAAATGAAAATATTTGCTCAGAGCAAGAGCCCAGGGCACTTAAACGCCAAAGGCAAAGAATTGCCAAGTGTTCTTGAAATCATCTCGGTGAGAAACCATAACGTACTGCCGAGATCATTTTTGAATGCTTTCGGGTGCGAAATGATTGGCGTTTGACATCAATTCGTGAATAAAATTCCATTCATGAGCAAATCGTTTTCCATTTTCCAATTTTTCAACAGCTGTCATTAGCATTCCAATAAAATCAATTTTCAAGTGGAAATTTCATAACCTCGTCTATGATGACATTGTATGTATTATGCGAAGCGGATATGAAGGTGGAAGAAGCCCATAAATCCACAAGTCAAATAAGCCAACACCAATTAAATTGACCATAAAATGAACACGGTCGTCAAGATTCATGATTGAAAGGGTTCCTGCAAAATGTTACCCTAATTTCTGCTCACCGAAAGATAATTCAACCAAAATGGTCAAATATTTGCTACTGTTGGCGCAATTGACGCAATAACAACGCTAATTCAACAATTAGAGTTCGCAACAACCATTTGCAGTGGAGAATTTCACAACATTAATAATTCCATAAACCTCAACCTCTTTGTTCAAAAGTTTTGGAATTTTCCGACAGAGAAAAAGAGTTCGTTTATTTTCCTGAACGCAAAAATGAGATTGTTCAATGAGATGGCCTGTGGAGCGGGTTATGAGAAATGGCCATGGATCTTTTTCATAATTGAGATTTATTCGAGGTGTTATCAACATCATGGTGAGGCTCGAAATGCCACCTGGCTAATTTGTGGATAGCTCCGACAGGTCAAGATCGATATTACTTGTTATTATCCAACCTCCCACAATCCGAAGTCAAACGATTTTATTGGATTCCTTCCCACAGCTAATGAGAATTCATTCCCGTCCAGTGAGAATCAGTGATTCCACGAAATATCACTCTACCGCCAATGTAATGAACGTCTCATTGAAAGTCAACCGGAATCACCTCTCGCCTAACTTTACCGTACCAACTATAATTAACTCACTAAATATTCCATGAGGGTTCTCGGCGTATATCGTCGATAGTTTTCAATTTGTGTGGCTGTCTTGGTTCTGTCTTTTCGGGAAAACCACAGGCCGAATATTTGCATCAAACCGCAGAATGTGTCTGGTCTGGCCCAGACACGGTCAGTTTTATTCAAAAAATTCCACCTATTGCTATTCAATCGGACTAAAGTATGCTTTTTCTTGCTCATTTTGTTGTTTCGAAACTAATTCAACATTACCGTAACCTTTTGCCATTCCATTGACCGCAATGCCGGCCAGTCGAATCATTCGAAATTACTGTCGCATAA
>JANSTV010133703.1:0-17514 GCA_027564135.1 Lestremia cinerea
CACACACACACACACACACACACACACACACACACACACACACACACACACACACACACACACACACACACGCACCACAATAAAAATGAGAAAGAAATCGATATTAAAATGAATAGTATATGTATGAATTATGATGAAAAATGATATAAATTAATTGTAGATGTTATATTCGCTCGCTTTGCATTTCAAATAAAACAAAAGAAAGGGAAAAAGGAAAAAAAACCAGCCAAAAAATGAAAGTAAAATTGTTCATGATTTATTATTGCTACAGACATTTGGTATTGAAAAACAGAATAATAAGATAAATCCCAGAAAACTATGTTTAAATTAAAATTGCTGTAATTCTGTAATGCTGGATGTGGTCCAGCGCGCCTCCATCGCGATGAGAAAAATACCGTCTCCGGGACGGCTCTTCAGTTCTGGAGAGCCGAAAAACGAAGTCAGTGGAAAAGGAAAGAGAGAAACAGCAAAGGGAACTCCTTGAATCAAAAGCGATTCGGCCATAATCGAATCACTTCGAATCCTCGCTCTATACTCGCGACGGTATTAACTCATGAAAATAGCAATATTACCCATTTCTACGTATTTACTCGATGAAAAGCAAAACAGAATCCGGAAACCTAAGCCCGAGCAATAAAAAAACTCAAACGAACAACCATATAACCGAATTAACCTTTCCCAATACAAGCCGAAAGCATACAGAAACCTCTCTCGTAAAATGTAATCACACAAACAAATGAAAAATGACAGATTTATTGAACAAACCGCTTGTCACGTTATGGTTTCAATTTGATTTTGCACGAGTTTCATTTTCCAAGTGAATGGGAAGCTCCTCGAGGAGAAAATGTGTGTGTGCCAAAGAGGATAAGAGCGACGGCTGTCGCGCGTCCGCCTACCCCTCGATACGAATTACCGTATCTCGTGCCATTAAAAACCGCTCGCACACATTTCCGTTAAGATTCATTCATTCGTCATTAAAATTTAAAAATAGTTTTTTTTTCCTCAAAATGAAAACCAAAAAGCAGATACTAAATTATTAATCTTGAACATAATAAGCTAATCAATTAATTAATTAATTAATTGATTTATCAATTAAATTTATCTCTTGAATTTCTACACAAGAAAAATGAACAAGAAAAAAAAACAAGGATTTTTTTTACGACATAAAAAAGATGAAAAAAATAAACCCGAGAGAAACTAATAATAAAATTCAGTAAACAGTTGTGCGGTTCGCCCCGTGGAACCGCCTTCCGATAGCGAATGACCAGATCGAATCCGGAAGGGACCCGTCAAGACTTCGAGTCTCAACGGCCTTTCGGGACGATTTTATTTTGTCGAACAACTTTTTACAATTCGCTGAATTAAAACCATAGGTTTTGACATAACTGAAATGTAACAACAATAACAATAACGAACCAATCATTTATCGTTGTTTGTGTGACAATTTATTCGTTTCGAAACATAAACATACAAGATACAATCAACATATACCACAAATAACATACAATTATATAAAAACGATACCAATGTTTTTTCGGTTTTTCTAGAAATGTTTGTCAAATTTGTGTTTAAGTAACGGATATTCATTCATTTGTATGCATTCGAACGATTCATTTCGATTTCGATGATTTACATTTATTTTTTTGTAATTGATTGTATTTTTCATTTTAATTACATCAAATACAGATAAAATTTACAGTAATAAAATTTAAAAAAAAAAACGACAAGACACTTTAATTATCGATCTGTTAAACCGAATTGGACGGGGCTGAAGGGACTGAAGGAGCTGATGGGGCGATGGTACATCCTTGTCGTTTAGTTCGTGCTCGTCTCTGGAAGCAATCAGCTTCAGAAGAATGAGCAACGTCGGTTCACGATGCACCACCGTTCAAGTGAAGCTCGCTAATCACTTGCGAGGAAATCCAGGCCCACAAAGGACGACTTCAATCTCTTGTTCGCCTTGATCGGTTCCAAAGGAAGTTGGCTCCGACTGAAAGGTTGCATAAACGTTACGTGATTGTGTCTCATCATTGGTCCTTCATCAGTCCAGCGATTTGTTTCTGGGTCATATTTCTGTACGGTGCAGCCGTAGTGGCCGTGCGTTAAAGCGTAGAGATAGTTGCGGAAGGGGGCCAGGCAAATCCAGAAGTATGGGCTCTCGATTGCGGCAATCTGAAAGCAGAGCAGAAAAAGTTAATTTTACGCTACGCAGCCATGCAGCTCGGCGAACTAACCACAGTCCAGGAGTTGGTGATTGGATCGAAGCGTTCAATGGTGTTGGTGTAACCAGTCTTGAACGGGTCATTGTTTAGGTAGTGAGATCTCTTGATATCAACTGGATGTGTGCAAACAACGTATATGAAATCATCGAATACGCAACTGCTGAATTTCGAGCGTTTTTGGTTCATTGGAGCGCATACCGCCCACTTGTCGGTCACCGGATCGTAACATTCAACAGCAGCAGTGGCTTTCTCAGCCTCGTCAATACCACCGATTGCATACAATTTACCATTCAAGCCGATCAGTCCGGTGCTACAGCGTCTGCTAAGCATCGGTGCGACATATTTCCAGTTCGAATGTTCGATGGAGAGATCGAGTCTGGAAGGTAGAGGGCGGCTTGAGACAGAGCAAATGATGAAGTGAATTCGACTTACCGTTCCACGGAGTTGGTAGTGACCTGGCCATCAAGCGTTCCACCAGCCACATAGAAGTAGCCATCCAAAATACCGGCGCCGCCATCGCTCCGAGGGCTTCTCGTCGATAGAAACTCCAACATATTCAACGTTTTCATATCGAAACGGCGCAGACAACCGTTGTTTCCGACGAAGAAGAGTTGATCGTTGTGGAACGATGGCTTGAAATTTGATAAGTCGGTGTGCAACACGTGGATGACTTCCCAGTGCTTGGTGTCCGGCGTATAACATTCGACTTGGGTGATTCCCGAATCTGTTTTTTGGACAAGACACAAAATGGTGTCGTTGATGAACTTGCGAGCGGGTAGCGGTACGCTCTGTCCATGCTTTTTTACAGCATTCTCAATGAGATTTTTTGTCATTTCGCCAAGTGCTAAATGGTTAACGATGTCGGCAATGAACTGGAAACCGAAACGACTAGGGTCAGCACGAAGCGAATGAAAGTCTATCGATAAAATTACTCACCTTCAAGCTTAGCTCAACCAGCCGAATTGCAGCCATGATTTGCGGAATATACGGCATGCGCACAGTCTCGTGTTCCTTAATCCACTTGAAAGCGAAGCGAAACGCATTTTCCTCTGACCGAACCATCAGATCGTCTCGCTGCAGAAACTTAATAATTTGCTCGCCAGTCATCGCCTGGAGCATATTATCATTTCGAGCGATTTTTTCAAAGTTGTCGCACACAAAGTCACTCGACCATTCAGCGAGGTGCTCCAATTGATGCTGCTCGGCCAGTGCATTGATCGCCAAGCAATTGGTTAGAGTCATTTGTTCCTCGAGGAATTCGCTGCATTCGGCAACGGCTCGTTGGATTTGCAAGTAGGCGGCCGTCTCGAGCAGCAATTGAACGTTCTGCTCGTTAAGGCTGAGACAACCCGTGTAGCAGAATTGAATCAACTGTTCGAGAATGTCGCCACGAATTTCCGGCAAGTCAATAACGAGTTGCTGGCGCTCACGCAGTGGAGCTGTAAACATACCTTTGAAGAATGCACTTGAGGCGGCCAACACCACACGATGAGCTGATAGTCTGGTGGAGAAAGCTGATGAGCCTTCAAGGCGAACGGAAATTTCCCAAAGCAAACAAACCTCTTGCGATCAACGCCCGCCACTAAGGTGATGTCTGTAAACTCGAATTCGGCTAGGAAATATTTCAGACGCTGCAGCACGTCGGTCGCTTGGTCCTCGGTCACGTCGATCCTCTTCGAAGACTTGGCAATTGTAAGCTGAATGTTGCTATAAATCGATGCCATCGCTAATTGACTGCTTCTGACACAATTTTCGATTTATCGATGATGATCTCCACTCCTTACCCTTCAATTTGTGACTCTCGATGGACAAGGATTAAGGTATGACTTAGGATTTAACGTTTTCGATGCGATGCTCGAGTGGTTCAAAACAGACTGTTTATCTTTATGAGCATAGTCTCATTACCAGAGAGACGACACCACACCATCGCATATACATACAGCAGGACACCATCGTGCACGCACACAACGCAGTGCTCGCCACTCGACACGGCTAGTCTCCTGGCCAGCCAAACGCACACCATCACACGCACACGCACGATGGCCATCAGTTCTCGAACAGCTATCGACATATTAAGATCAAATAAACTGAACCGAAGGAAGTCATGTTCGGACTCGCTTTATTTTCCATCAAAATCTTTTCTCAAGAGAGAAATTCAGCTAAAACCCTCAAAAGTGCGTATAGATCCTACAAATCGCAAATTGGCGGCGTCACCAGTCCAGGACAGACCCATTCAAATCAAAGGAAAAACAACGCTCCCGAATGTCTTTGTCGCTTTCCCAAGTCATTAGTCGATCCGGCAGGCTAAGTCGACAAAATCTGATGAATGTGAATCGCCGTCGAAAAATGGCGGCGCCACCAGTGAAGTGGCTGCGGGCTGTTCTGGCTGCGGTCAGTTTGCAAAAAATGGCATCATCTATAAAAAGTTAGTCTCAACTTGATCTGTTTGAGCCGGATCTGTTCACGAAACGAAAGTTTCGACTGCTTTACCCAAAATAAAAGTCGTGAATTATAAACTAAATAAAATTTATTTCATTCTAAATTCAAAATACAGGAATGTTTGCCTCATGAAAGCTACCGTCCAAGCTACGTTTCAAGTTGAGATTCGACTATCCTCTAAAGCGTCCTTCAAACAGGACTTGTTTGGCATACACGCCAAACCAAAACGGATGTTCGGCACGGAAATCGTAGTCAAGGGTATCTGAGAATCTGTTTGTCACAATTACTCCTGTGAAAATCAAGAAATACGATCAGCGCTCAAATTTCGAATTTCGCTCAAACGGTCAAATTCTATGTGCATTTTGTCAAAGAAAAGTAATAAAAAGAAAGAAAAATGACGTTATTTCCCGACAAGGTTTTATTTTGGTGAAAAACGATAGAAAAAAATTGAATTTTTGCCGTTGGGCAGGAATGGAGTGTTGGTTGCCATCAAAGGGAGTCTCAAAGTCCAGTGAAACGGCCAGCAAAGAATGTGGTCGGTGGGTCTTTGTGTTTTTCCTGAACGATTGCGAAGAAGAATGGATGACGGGCATCAAACATACGGTAAAGATCGAGAGAAAGCGCCACAATTCCCATTTCTGTAAGAAATGGTCGAAAATTTCTTGTTTAAAATTCGATTCGAGATCGCTTATTGGTGCTACAGCAAAATCATGCAATTGCGAGCCCATCCAAGTAGTATTTTGATCAATCAGTAAAATATTGATTTCATAATCAGCCCCAAACGGGGAAGTCTTGAAAATCTGAAAAGCGATCATGCTTGTTGTGGGGAAGTCTCCGAGCCCAAAAAATGGTTGATGAACAATGCGAGTAGCCAGTTCTCGCGCTGGGAGCGGTAAGTCCCACCAGTCCAAACGAAAGGATGATCAGCATGGATTTTCAGTCTGCTTAGAAAAATGTTCTTCGACAAGCCCCTCTGAAATGAGGCATAAATCCCCGAAAAAATACAGAAATCGTTCGAAAATATTGCAAAGCATGCCTGAACAATTTGCAGAGCCAAATTGTTTTCCGACTCAAGCACTCCGTTTTATTTCGATTGAATGACATTTCTTGAGTGTTTAACTAGCGTAGCATTCAGTTCCACAGGACAGTCTCGTCGGAATCCAGCCGCCGTTGAGGGCCCAATGTCGCGTGGCCCTCCGAAGCGACATATCGACCCGAAAACAATGTGATGACTCCACGATCCGGCTGATCATAATCGCCTTGAATCAATCCAAACCAAAATGGCCAAATAGCGCTGAACTCAGGTGTCGACAAAATATTGAATGTCAACTGGATTTCTGTTGAGGGGAATAAATCATTGCAGTTCTCCAAATAATTTCATTTGTTTCAAATTGTTCATGCAATCTTAGTCAAGTATTTTCTATCTCGAAATGCCGAATAGAGAAAAACCATTTTTTGGAAATTTGAAAAAAAGCAAAGATTTATTCTTGAAAACAAAACAATTGCGTGACGAATCAGTTATGAGCGAAACGACCGATGAAAAGTGGAGTCGTCTTCAATTCAGGAGTTTGCTTGACAATCGCGAAGAAGAATGGATGATCGGCATTGAATACGGGCCCAATGCGAAGACTGTAGGTCACAAACAGAAGTGCTGCAAGGAAAAGTTCATTGTTTTTTGTGGAAAAATTCTCAGTGAAAGCAGTTGACTTAGATGCCATCCAAGAAATGCAAAAAGCAGTCCCAGTGGGCCCAAAAAAGAAAAATCAGTAAAATATTGATTTCATTGTCAGTCCGAAATGGGGAAGTCTTGAAAATCTGAGATGCTATCATGCTTGTTGTGGGGAAGTCTTCCAGCCAAAAAAGACCGAGAGAAATAATCATGAATTACTAAATGTCATTTTCTTGCTTGAGAACGACAGAGTGGAATGGATGCTCAGAAGAGAATTCGGGAGCCGAAGTCAATTTAATCATAAGATATCGGGTCACAAAGACTAGTAGTTGAGTGCTTATGATTGAATACGCTCTCAACATGCAAGGGTCATGCAGAATCTCCTTTCGAGACATAATGCGAGAATTTGAAGCAATAAAGCGTAAGAGAGAGGGAGAGAGAGAGGGAGGGGAAGAGAGCGAACAAGTCAGGAGCGCAAATGCGGCAGTTTGCTCAGAGCGAAAGTTTATTCAATTGAATTCTCGAATCAATTTCGGACATAACGGCCATTGAAGAGCGTTGATGCCCGCTTCTTGGCCGCATCTCGCTGCAAAATGACATAGTGGAACGGGTGATCGGCCGTGAACTCCCGTGGAATTGGAGGTGGAGCGGGCAGGGAGATCGCCATTATGATGGGAGCTGAAACGAGAATCAAAATCCTTCATGACGACGGGTGTGGCGACGGGACGGACAAAAGTTTGGCGGAGCTTTCGATATCGACAACAAGCAAAATAGTTTTGGTTTTAGTTCATAGCATTTTATTCACTGGATTTAAAAAAACACTTCAATTTCATTTGTGAATCTGGTGTGACGGGACAAGAATTGGTCGCTCATTTGGCATTCGGATTGTTAACGCGGCCAACGAAAAGAAGGTCGTTATCCTTCAGAATGGCGTAGAAGAATGGACGGTCAACTTCGAATCGCGGCCCGAAGAATATGCGACCGGACCGGGTCATGATGAGGACTCCTGTAAATTGGGTGAGATCGGTTAGTGAACGAACGATTGCCATGAATTATGAAATTTACGCGAAAAAAATGCAAATGGGTGGTCGAGCTGAGAGCTGTCAAAAAGCAAGTGAATTTTCTATGCTACTTGCATGCATACGCGCTCGAATTGAATTTTTAAGAACAATATCGCAAGAGTCGGTCACAAGCCCGTGACAATGTCGAATCGATTGTTTGAAGGATGATGGAAAAAACCGCCGAACGACTTTGGATTCAACCCAATTTAAAAAAGAAACGTCACAAACACTTCGATGAGTCAAGCAAATGAACTCAACGGAAAATTTCAATCAAAAACTGTCAAATTCGATTAAATCATTTTTATTAATTCTGATGTCGCGAAGGAACTACAATTTCGGTTTAGTTCCAGATCGCAAGGTTGAAATAAAGTGCTCATTTCAGATTGGGATTGGTGACGTGGCCGACGAAAATTGATTCGGAACCCTTCTGAATTGCGTAGAAGAATGGACGGTCGACTTGAAAACGTGGCCCCCGGAAAATGCGTCCCATACGACTGGTGATACCAATTACTGTAAATCATTTGAAAATCGATATTAGGTTCGTCGCTCTGGCGTATGGGCGTATCAACGACAACAACAAAACGGTTCGTCCGTCGACTGGCAAACATTACGATTCATGCAAATTCATGCAAAAAGTTTGGGGGTGAATCGGGCGTCTCCATTGAACGCGTCCCCACCGACGCGAAAGCTCCGTCAAGGAAAACCTTCATGAAATCATGAATGAACGGTGCGTTTGTGAGGGATGAATGGCTTAACGAAATCGGTGCGAAGAGGGTGCGAATCAAAAAGGGCAAACGTGCGAATCGTTTGAATTCATACATGACGTTGGTCTCGCATTGACTAGGCTCGCGTTCAGGCAGTTATGAAACGTCCCACGAACAATGGTGCCAACTTCTGGTCACCAGCCGAATCATTGGCTAACGTATCGACCAGTATCGAATACACAAATGGATGATCGACTTCGAAATCGAACACGATGGGCATTCGTCTCGGAGTAATGAGTTCTTCTGCAAAACATTGCGAATTGAAATGAAATGGCATTGCAAGCGGAATCTCCTTTCGACTTATTGGACAATCTCAGGCAAGCTCCTGAGTCGTCAAAGCAAAGCCGAAATAAGAGTTTCTCCTGAAAATGGTGATGACTAATTTTGGTTAAAAACATTGCCAACCTCAAAATCTTAAATTTCGTTAGTGGTTTTACAGGCTGTCAGCCAATTGTTCTCGTCATTCATGCCACGATGTTTGTCGGTTCGGTCACCTTGTCGATTGCTATATGCTTTTGCGAGGGGAGGGTCAATCAAGCCCCATGAGAGCTATCTCGATGGGAAATCGCGCTTCCCGGCTCAAATGCAATGCTTGTGAATTGTAATTCGTTTCCACTGTTATTCGAAAATAGCATAGATTCCGGCGAAATGCCACAATAAAGCCGCTCACCAGGCCTTTCTCGAACATTCAGTTTGTCTCGGCATTTTGTCGAGAAGTTCCAATTGGATTGAGAAAATCAATCCAATATGAATTTGAAAGAAATCGCATGATTTTCGAGAGTCCTTTATTGAAATCGACGCTTAAAACGAGAAAATAAATATGAGAGGATCGGAAGCGACGAAAGGAAGGAGGAAGGAAGCGGCAGTGACTTGAGAGCCAATGGGTGTGGACGGCATTTGGAACGCGTTTTACAAACACGCAATTACTTGGTGGATATGTCTTGAGTCTTGAGCAGGCGTTTTTTCAGCTGATGCGAGAAGAAGAAAACAAAAACGGTTGAATTGTGGTCGCATTTGTGGTAAATAAGTCGTTAATTTAATGGATTTCCAATTGGAATCCAATCAAAATTCGTCATGTACAGTCACTTCAGAGTCTTCGACGACATCAGGCAACCGAAGTGATCCGATAAACAGTGGCAATGAATGATTTGCTTGCGAGACAACGGCATACACGAATGGGTGTTCACACTCGAACCACGGACAAAGTGAGCGCTTTTGTATGCGCATCGCTACAAAAGAAGATTATTTCTGTAAGTTTTCCATTTTGGAAGCAAATCCAATTTAAAACAAAAAAATTTAACTGGATCCCCATCCCGATTTCGCGGCTGGCAATGCCTTCTACATGCAGGTCTAGGAAAACCCCAAAGCAAAGCAATCTCTACAGCGAAAGTACAAATAGAAAAAAAAACGCTTACCGGTTGCAGCAGCAGCCTCGGCTCCTTCTTCGTTGACCTCGATGAACGCCTTTTGGACGATTTCGGAAACTTGGAGTGGTTCATCGCCATCAAGCAAATCGCTGAAGTTGGCAGAATTGCTGAAAATCTCACCGAAGCCCAACTGCGAATGGAACAAATATGATAGCCGTGAAAATCACTTTGTGACATTCACCTGGCTGCCACTCACCTTGGTCAGAGGTTCCTTCAAGTCGAATTTGGATTCGATTTTGAATTTCGGAATTTTCACTTGAACTTCTTGGGGATCCATGCGACCAACCAAAGAGCCGAATTCAACGTTTTGCAGTTTTTGTTCCAAAGCGGCCAAGCCATCTTTCTTGTTGGGCAACAAGATCAAGAAAGACAAATTTGATTTATCGTATTTCAATTGCAAGCCTGTGGCATCCAACTCCTCGAAGGAACCGTAGTTGAAGTGCTCCTTTTGGTTCATGTATTGAACGTCAACGGGTGCTCCGTCGGCAGTGGCGTAGAATGGTCCGGGCTGGGTTGAGGTCTTGCGGAATTGATGTTCCCATTGGCCCTTGAAGTATATGGCATTTACCAAGACAACACGGCTGTCGGCACTGAGCGAGTCTGGCTTAATCAAATCCTTGATTTTGTCGTGAGTCTTCTGCTCAACCCATGAATTGATGGTTTGCGCCGATTGAACACTGTAGCCAAAGTTCAGGGACTGAGCTTCGGAATGGAATTTCTTCTGGGCGACATCGGCGAAGGCTGCCTTGATTTGGTGTCCTTCTTGGATGTAGACTTTGTTTGCGATTTCCAAAGTGGAATTACCGATTCCGCGGGTCAAAGCGGCGAACGATTCGGAGAATCGGTCGGCAACTTGTTCCTTGGTTCCGCTCAAGTGGAGACCGTCAAAGAGCTTGCGCTCAGTTGTACCGGCAGCTCCTTGAGCAGCGAAGGCCAATGCTACTCCGACTGAGTATGGTGACAAGATCGTATTCTCGTTCTTTCCTTCAGTGCATTTCTGGAACACGAAAGAAAAAAAAAATCGATGAGTGGATGAGTTGCATCATCGTAATTGATGGATGACATCATTGTCATGGGCGTTTTGACCGAATCGCAATATCTCACAATGACTCGCCAGACCGGCCATAAATAATCGTCATTCTCGATTACACACCTGATAAAGTTCCACCGAAAACTGCTGCAAGCCTTTCGAAAAAGCGGTTTCGTCCAATGTCTGCGGCTCGGCCATGGTGCTTGCCAGGAGAGCAACAAAAACGGTAAATCCTAAAAATCCGAAAAACGAAAAAAAAACGTTGAAATAAATCGGTCTTGAGAATAACGACTGATGGACTAATTCGCTCGTTGGCTCAACTCAAACTAAACAGTCTTGGCCTTGAATGCTTTTAAAACAAACGCTCCGAATGACGTTTACGGTCCCATCGGTGCCGCTTGTCGACGGTCCGTCAGCCGTTTGCGTACCGAAAATGAAATAAGACCGCTGCTCAAATTGGTGATGACCGGCGTCGATCGCAATGAAACTCATTCGTTTCCGATGAATTGTTTATCGCGTTTTCGGTATTTCGGTATTATTGACGATTCGCACCCGATGCTCGCTGAAATTCCAGCTATTTTGCAGGCGTGTCGGCGAAAACAAGGTGAAATTTTCTAATTTTACTTGCGATGAGGAACTACGCGTACTGAGCTCTGTTTTGTTTGGAAACGTCGTCGACGCAATGAAACTCATTCGCTTCCGATGAGTTGTTTATCGCCAGTCGTTCGAGTGTGAGCGAGATGGTGACCATACGGCATGCCGACTTGCGTGACGATGTGCTTGTGTTAGTGTGTGTGTGTGTGCGAATGACTCATGGAGTTCAATTACAGTTTGTATCGTAGTTTTTGTATGCTTCACAGACTTTGATTTCTGGCAATCGTTCGAGTAGTGCGATGGACGCCAGCACAACCGCGTCCAAAGTCAGCAACATTCCAAAGCAATCTCACATTCGTTTTCATCGTTTCATTTCTACCAGTCCGTGGCGTCTCAACCGACCCGCACACACACAAACTCGTACAGAACACATTTACATCAACGAAGCAAATGCCAAAACATGTTCGACTGAGCGGTTCACACAAAACGGACAAAATATAATTCCATCGCATCTAACACAAAGCAAACGCAACTGAGGCGAACGCACAGCTCACAAGTCGTTTCGAATCGACATTGCCAAGTGTGTCAATGTGTCGAAAATGAATGAGTCCACTCAATGCCAGCAGTTAGCTTGAGTATTGTCATTTGGTGTATTCCTTGTACGGCATGTGATTGTTTGCTCGGTTGGATGATTACTTCATCGGTATCATCTTGAGATTTCTCTGGCCTGAGGTCTTTGTTCTTAAAATGGGAAGCGAGGGAGGGGTGACCGTGGCTTACTTCGGCCCCACGCACCATTTGATTAATTCGATTTAATCAAAAAGTGAGTTCATTGCTTTCATGCGGTACCGGCGTGTCGCGTCAATAATCTCTTTCAATCGCAGTCGCAATCGCTTAAGCGGAACGCAGTCTCTGTTCAAAAGTCTATTCATCAAATAGTCATTCTCGCGTCAAATGATCACGAAAGATACACCCATCTATTCCCGTAAAAGCCCCACTTCCAGAATGGCGACTCACCTGTTTGTGACTTGGAAAGGAGTGTCCTCAAGCGATTTGCTGTGGAGCTAGCCACAGCGAGCGATTTTAAATTGTTTTATCGAACGAGAACTGAACTGAATGATTTCAAATTCAGTGATTCATGTGACCGCGAATGCATTGTGGAATGGGGACGAAGCGTGCCCAATGATAACGATAACAAACAGCCAGGTGATAGCCGATCCATCGAATGCCGACAAACGACCCGTTGTCGAACGTTCAACAGCGCTCGGTGTGTGCGAGTGCCGACACATAAACCGCAAGGCGATATTACTGTGGGCTGGACGGCAATCAGGCGAATTCAAAATATGCACAGGGTGAAGCATGAATTCTGATATTCATTTGGAATTTGACGCAATGAATATCATAAGATTTCGGAATTGACTTGATTTCCCGTTTTTCTTTATTCGACAAGATCGAGTGCATCGCGTAGACCGTGGTGGGAAGCGCTTGGACAGAATTTCTAAACAAAATCCAGATTTTGAAAGAGACTCGAATATGCGACCAAGTTCTGCCGAAAATGCTGAAACGGTTTCCATCGTCGTACCAAACCAGTTCTTGTGAATTTATTGCTCATTGGAAAGACGATATCAGAGAAAAATAAAGCATGAAAACCTAACTTGGTGAATTTGTGTGAACATTTTGCAACATCTTCAAAACGAATAGGGTTTGTAGCATCACTTGTGCCTCACCCTGTATCATTCCGTCATCACTGACTCGCCTCGACCTTCGCAAAAGCGTAAAAACCACTCAACATTTTTCATGCAAATCACCGGCATTGTTTGACGATCAAAACGATTCAGCGATCAAACAAAAACACCTGAGCGACCTTCCAGTCGCGGTATGCCATTTCCGCAATGCATTTTGTGCACAATACGGTGTCAATTGTAACACCAGGCAATCCTTGGCGCTGGCCCAGCGCTGGGTGGCTGGCTTTTGTCGAAAATCAATAAGCGATTGATTGAATCCGGTTCCGATTCGTCGGTCCTCAACTGACATTTGCATTGTCCAAGTGAGACCGCGCAAGCAGAATTGAATCGAAAATGTTAAAAATCGTTGCTTGTTTGTTGAAATTAAAAATAGCCCGTTGATTGAAGAGTGTTTAAAGGTCATCGACGGTGTAAGCCAGCACGTAGGCATTACGCAATAGAATATCATTCAAGTTCGTTTGGACGTCGAGCCGGTCAGTCGAGGTGATACGGTTCGATTTTTCGGCAAATGTTATCGCGTGTTCCCTTGGGCCATCGGAGTCAGTCGGTTCGTATCTCAACTGGAAAAACCACATAATCTGGTCGGGCGTTTTAGTGTTTCTGATTCTGATTCTGAAACTCATTGGCGAGTCATGACCGCTCCGAAAAAAAAATTCTTAGTAATCGTTGCGATGACCGAACTGGGTCACCGACGATTAGCTTATCGGACCCGACTATCACTATTTCAGTTGTTTTGTCATGGAATTTTCGGTGAATTGGCCCGGGACCAGCTCCAGCGAGGTGGTCGCTCGCTTTTCAATGCAACGAAATCTCTAGCGAATGACGCGAATTTCTTGCCAAAAGCAATAGCGCCGCAAATATTTTATGATTGCCCTTCGAATGAACGCCACCTAACCGAACAGGAATCACGGAATCACAACTAACGGCCAATGCATTATGCATTCAGTCGATCCAACCGAAACGACCAAACGACGGTCAATTGTATGTAGGGAATTCAATTAAATTTTACGTGTCGTTGAGCGGAATGCTCAACGTTGAATTCTTTTGTGTTTTTTCGATTAATTTCTATGCGAGCGCTCGTTCGACTGGTCTCCAGGTGACTGGTCACAGTAAAAAAACAATTGATTTTCCGCTATTAAAACGGCGAAATTGTTCGCCTGGGCGAAATGGGAAAATTTTGAATGGAAGCAACGATGGTCATTGCCAATGAATGCAATTGTTGCGTTTCGGTTGAACGAGATCACCGGTCTATCCATCCTCTCACTTTCACTTCCCGCTCCATCGAGCCGGACCGTCCCTAATCAACGTCCCAAAACCAAAATAATCTCGTTCGCATCGCCAAATCGAGCATCGCAGCGGCTAATTGCTCGCAAAGGTTGGAATGAAATCGAGGCTCGTGATGTTATCACCGAGAGGATTCACAATCGACCCATAAAACTGTTCAACTTACCCAACATATTGGTCAATGAAGCCGGTTGGCTCGTTTCGATTTGCACAAATCACAAAATAAACACCAAATACACCACACAAAAAAAACAACACGTTTCAGCGTTTTCTATTCGTTCGCACAGCGTTCTGAGAACAACTGATTGTGGATTTCGATGTGAATTACCATTTATATTTGAGTTCGCTGCTGTTGCGGTCGAGCGGTCGATCGAGATCGCTAGCAAATCTCAGTCAGTCGTCATTAAACGCGAGCACGAGAAAACACATCAACAAAACGGCAGATGATGACGAATATGCACAGCGAAAAACGAGAAAAAAAATGTTGTTTTTAATTGTTGAATATTTTGTCGTCGTCTTCGTCGTGGTCGTCGTCGTCGTCATCGCCGTCGTGATACTCGTAGTCGTTAACACCACTACCGTCACTTTTCGCACTGAATTGATTGTTTCGATATTTGTGTGCAAAATTTGTGTTTATGATCGAGCTGATGCCCATTCAACCATTTGATTCAATGGTCAATGGCAATACTTTATTCGCGTGGCTTCTCTTCAGAATGGATTGTTTCGTTGTCAGGTCGATTGAATCTCTCACCTGCTCCAAGACTCGATCTCGTCTTCACTTGGTTTCACTGTTCATGATTTATCACCTTCGATGGTAGTGTGACATCGTGCAAGTAAACCGCCAACTCTCAACGTTGTGGTCATTCGCCCGCCAAATTATTTCGAGCCCGCTTCCGGCTCTGTTGCTCAAAAAAAGATTTCGGTAGCCGAAGATCAAGGCGCTTTCTGGGTCGCGAGCAATCGCTCATTACGCCAGTCGTTTGTTGTCAAAAATTACGAAATTTTCCTCAGGCAAGGCTTGTGTTGGGGGTAAAGTTTGCTGCTGGCCCGCGCATGTCCAGCCCGCCCGCACGTGGCGCATCTTCGATTTGGATTCTGAGGAGAAAATGAAGAAATCAATTGAATATTCTGTTAACACCAACAACTGTGAACTTACGGCAGCTTCGGTCCTCATTCGTTGTTGTGCTCGCCACTTGGCTTGCATCCTTTTATGTTTCGTTGGAATTTTGTTTGCTTTTTTGCGTGCCTTCCGTTTTCCTTTACGTTTTCCTTTGGCCATTGTCAATCTGAAAGAAGAAGAAAAAACGAGGGCAAGCCGGAAATTACGCAATGAATAATTACTCAAAATCAAACGTTTCTGGAGTTTGAAAGGAATAGAAGTTGGTCGGGGAAATGAACGAAATTCAGCTTAGTGTAGAGCGTGCGCTGGTGGACACATCAAATGTTGATATTTAATTGGACTAGCGTATGGAACGCATGATTTTAAAGCGGGTCATTTGCACCGAAATTCGTGAAAAATGGTTGGACAATGAGAGGAGAGTACCCAGAGAAAGATATTTCAGACATTTTTTCTACCGTGCATACATGTCGGTACAAAAGTCATCATTTGTCTGCGGTGCAAAGTTGCGAGTAGATCGGCTTCGAGCATTGAAGTTGATCTTTTGAAGCAGTGGCGGGCAATCGGTTACATTCTCCATCAAATCGAAATTGAACATATCATCTGCAATCCGACGACGAACTTCAAGAGTGCTGAGGCCAATGAGGCTGCATCGGTCTTCATAGGGCGGCCTACGATCGGGGTCCCAGTTGAGTTTTCGCAGTGCAAATCGAATCCTCTTGATTCGCTTCTTGTGGGCTTCATGTGACGGGTGCCATACAGCTACTCCAAATTCAAGGGTAGATCTCACGTGTGCGCAATAGAGCGCTTTTATGGCGTAGAGGGAGTATTACTTGTACTTGTACTTACCTAATGGGGTTTCATCAAGTAAAGTCGAATACTTGGACATCTCTAGTCTTCAGGCATACATGGGCAAGATGGTGGATCAGGGGTGCCTTTTCTGTCAAACGTCATTTTGTACACTTTCAGCTGGGGTAATTCGAACACTTTCTATAAATCGAAAAGGATTCATTTCCCAGCGTTTTGTTCAACTACGACCTGTGTCATCCCCCCTTTATTAAAAGCCGTAGTCCTTCTGTCTGTTTGTCTGTTTGTTTGTCCGTCATCATTTCTTTATCATGTCATCATTTTTTTTTGTCATCATACGGATGAGATATGTATATTTCATAGATTCTACATACATTCGACCGTCAGCATACGGGGTATATATGTATATTCAATGCAATATACATATAGACGTCAAACTATTTCGAGTTTTGCACAGCAGAGGCTTCATGTCTAACATTGAATTTTACAGTTCACACCACAGATGGCGTTCGAATCCACTAGTGTACTACTATGTATGCTCCCTGTACTTCACTCCGGACTCTTCCGAATATATGTGTTGAGAGGTTCCGGGGACCACTTCGATATGATCTTAGGAATGACCCGAAAATGCACTCAAAATCGCGATATATCCAACGGTTTAGGCAGAAAATGACATTTTTGATCTCCCTGTTTGGGATTTTTTTGTGGACCACAACTCGCGAGTATTTGACCTTCTGGAAAAAAGCAAAAAAAATATCAATTACTCTCAAATTTCGCGAACTATGGCCCGCAAAAACATGATTCTAACAAAAAGCATCCAATAGCAAAATTGTTGCAAGCTATCAGAATTACAATATATCAAAAAATCAGAAGATATAATCGAGATTTGGTTTGCCTCTTCACTAACAACCCCCCTAGCACCACACCAGAACAGGTAGAGGGTTGAATCTTTATCGAGCCGAAGATATTTCCGACCCGGCACACGAAACCGCCTATATCGTAGCTTCGGAGGTTTTTGAATAGCGGCCAATTTGAAAATTTTTTGAACTTCATCTAAAACCAAAATATTTCTTCCAGGCGCGTAAAAGTTGAATGAAATTTTGGGGGGTTGTCAAGGAGGATCCTCTCCAACATAGTTGAAAAAAAAAATTCGGAACGGATTTGATTTTTTGTCTTTTACCCTGAAAAGAGGTTAAACTCGAATTTCCGTAAATGTCAGATGAATAAGCGTCGATAGGGCACAAACTCAACAAAACCGGTCAACTGTAAGAAAAGTTATTAAGGTGAGGCCGACCAAGAAAACTTTGAAAGAATGAGGTTCGTAGCTTTGCTTATAGTCAGTGCAAAGCTCACTT